>CM076569.1:294001403-294192828 GCA_034641835.2 Pinus albicaulis
TGAAACAGTTTGGGTATGTTTCCATTTTGGCGTCGTTCATTCTGGAACGATTACCAATTTTCCAGGGCCGAGGGTCGATAGTTGCCGAGCCATCATTGAGGGAGCCGAGGATGGCTCGATGGGCAGCACTCATGCCCAGATCAGGAGGGGGCTAGCAGATGTCTTGGAGGCCTGAGTTTTTTGTATGGCTACGGCGACAGCTGATTGTCGTTGAGGACTGGACCTACGCCGGTACCGACTTCATGGGAGACCCAGATCTTCCACTCCAGGAGGGGGATGAATGGGACGAGGAGTTGGGTAAGACTCTTTTTTATTTTTATGTATTTATGATTTTTTTTTGTGATACATGCCTATTCTAACAAACAGTTCTATATGTATGCAGATGTTGGCCCAGAGAGGCCTGCCAGAATGTCTTCCATTGCATGCAGGACCCCTCTCACACATGATCCTCAAGCTGAGGGTGGCGAAGGGAGAGAGCTAGTCCAGAACCTAGAGGGTATCGCCCGGGGAATCCCGAATTACGCACAGCTAGCATACGTCCTAATGGCTTACTAGAGACACACTGTGGGGGTGCCTAGTCGCCTCCACCGATTACTGAGGTGATTGGTGCATGGGGTGACATGCTACCATGAACACCACGCTGATTAGTCATCTAGGGATTTTATATGCATATTTTTGAGATACATGTTGTCTCCGGCTATTATTAAAATAGACATGTATATTTTTTGATTATATGATGTACACAAACCGCAAACTACTGACATATATATATATATATATATATATATATATATATATATATATATATATATATATATATATATATATATATACATCACATAAAATCAAAAAAATATACATGTTTGTTTTAATAATATGGGTATAAAAGCCCTAGATGGCTAATAAACTAATCGACATATATATATATACATATATCTATTTCTGGATGGATCTTTTTACATGTGATGATGTCTTTTTTTTTTTTACAAGTTGCACAAATGTCTATCTAAAACCAAATTAGCTACTGCATCTGTTAATGCATTCATGCATCTGGGCATATGTTGATATGTAATGTAATACAAATTTCTTTCTAGTAAGCCAATGGCGCAACTCAAATTTCCGCCTTAATTTATCAAAATGTGAGCCAATTAGATGAATTTCTGAGTGTTGCAGAGATCTAATAAGGTGTTTTTGACCATGTTGGTGCAGATACCCAGGCACAATGTTGATTGAGTGGAAGGAGAGGGAGCATGGTGAAGAGGATGAAATGGCCATGCAAAATGAAGCTTGCATGACTGCCCTTCGAAACTATGGTCTCAAAAAGTTCTTCCTCACACCATGTTTAAGAGCATAACCTGAGCTATTGCAATATTTGATTAGCATTTGGGACGAGAATGAAGAAGTGTTCAGGCTCTGAGACCAAGTACTAGAACTTGAGGTCTCTGATGTTTATTTCATAACTGGATTTTCCCTAGTGGAGTTGCTAGTTTTTTGGAGAGGTAAATCCCCTTTGTGGACAGAGGCGATCCCTACTAGCCTAGATCGGGTCTAGCAACAACCGAGTCACGCTAAGATGCAAGTTCCTAATTTCAAAAGACCAAGATGCAACAAGAGGCCTACCTTAAGTCCTACGCTGCTGTCGTTTGTGGAGAAGATGGCGCTTTCGTCCTTTGTTGTGGCAGATCACAATTCTCCTGCCTAGCATGTTCGAACACCTGCATGTACACGAAGAAACAACAAACACACAATCGTAAAACCTAATACATGCAACTATGTATCAGTCAAAGAAGATACAACTCATAACATAAAACATGAACATCTGAGTGGAACCATAATCGAAGTCATTTATTATTGATCAGAACAAAGAAAGATACAACCTGAGCTCTGACGCTAGATCTTCCTTCGGCAGGTCGACATCGGAGTACGTCTCGGTAAAGCTCGTCGGGAATGGGACAAGTCTCTCTCTCTTCGGCTGTCTGACGATAATCTCCTTACTATTGATTCATCTCTATTCAGGCTATCTTGCAAAGGGAAAATGAAAATCTTATATAGATGGTGAAAGGGAAGTTGGGATCCCTACAATGGTGGGATTGGCCCTATCCTCAAGGAAGCTTCCATGATAGGTGGAAAACCACTTCCCCTACATGGAGATCCGGAGCCAAACCTGCCAACTCATTTTAGAGACTCGTTGAGGAGTTGGTTGGAATCAAACTTCTGCCATTTATTTTTAAAAAACAATCCTTATTAAGCCTGGCACGAGTAATACACTGGGACAGAGTGCCAGTTGGCGTGCCCTCTTTGGTGGATTTCCCCCATTGGCGCGAGGGCTGAACTCCCGCCAAGGCCAAAAGGTCTATTTTTAGGGCAGGAAATTGTCTTCAGGGGAATGATTGTCCTTATCAAGGGGGATGCCATGAAAGTGTTTTCAGGTCATGTCACTGCTCACAAGTCACGGAATAATCCCTCCAATGTGCGAGACAGGGGATTGCAGGGACAGTGACAAATTGCTGTGTAACAACCCTATTAACCTGAGAAATCCTCACAACTCCTTTATGGTTGTGGGGAATTTCCATTCCTTGATGGATTTAATTTTTTTAGGGTCTACCTTAAAGCCCTTGTGAGATACAATATGACCCAAATATTCCATCTCTTGTACTCCAAAGAAGCATTTGGATATTTTTGAATATAATTGTTTCTCCTCCAATAGTTTGAGCACCCTGTCAACATGTTGAACATGATCCTTCCGAGACCTGCTGTAGATTAGTATATCATCAAAAAATACTTACAAAAATTTTCTAAGGAAGGTTTTGAAAATGGAATTCATCAACCCTTGAAACGTAGAAGGTTCATTGGTAAGGCTAAAAGGCATGACCAAAAATTCATAATGACCCTCATGAGTTCGAAATGCTATTTTCGGAATATCTTCAGTCTTCATTCTAATTTGATGATATCGTGAACAAAGATCTAACTTGGTAAAATAATTTCTCCATGTAATTCATCCAATAATTCATCAATCACACGAATGAGAAATTTATCTTTAATAGTGAGCTTATTGATTTCCCTTTAATCCGGACACATGCGCCATGATCCATCCTTCTTGTGCACCAATACTACTAGAGTAGAGAAAGAACTTTGAATAGGTTGAATTATACCAGCCTCTAACATTTCTGCAATCATACGTTCAATTTCACTCTTTTGGACATAAGGATATCTGTAAGGCCTGATGTTTGGCGGAACACTTCCTGGAATCAAATGAATAGCATGATCATAATCACGAAATAGATGATTTTGATGTTGGAACTTCTAGTGAGAATAATTGTGCTATTACACCTCGTTTTTCTTTCTTCAGAATATTTGTCATGACATTAGAGCTTATTATCTTTCCTATGTTTCATGTGATACCCCGTAATTCGACTTCCTTTCCTTCCGAAAAAAATTTCAAGAAAATTTCTTGAAAATTAAAGCCACAACCCCCAAAGATTGTAACCATTGTACTCCTAGTACAAATCAACACCTCCCATTGGTACATAAAGCATTGGGCTATTCAATACATACTCCCCCATGGTTATCTTGATATTATGGCATTTTCTGGAGCAATTTATATTTCCTCCATTTGCAACTATCAGTTGAAATTATGGTGCTGGATATAGGAATCAATTTAATTCCTTGGATACGTTACAATGAATAAAATTATGGGTACTACCCGAATCAATCAACACTATTACCTTTTTCTTCTTGATATGTCCTTCTATCTTGAGAGTTTTAGGAGTGGTAATTCTTGCCAATGCATTACATGATATGGTCAGACTCATTTATTCTTTCTCTAGGGCTGGTTCTTGTTGTATATCCTCTTATTTTTAGTTTTCTTGTTCATTTTCTTCCCCCTCTTCACAATCTATGTCAAATAATTTATTCTTAGCACACTTATGACCTTTAGTGTATTTTCTATCACAACTGTAGCAAAGCCATTTTTCTCATTTTTCTTCCAATTGTTGTGGTGTCAATATTGTAGGTTGTGGAAGCCTAGGAGTAGCAACACTTCCATATTCATATATGTGAGCAGTTGGCTTACTTGTCGCCATAATTTTACAATCAATTTTTCTTGCCAACCTAAATGCCTTCTCCAATGAATCAGGTTCCCAAAGGCAAACCTCATTTTGGATGTTATCCTTTAAAGTCCCCATGAAGACATCAATCGTGTGTTCCTCTGGATTATCATTTACCCTTATATTCAATTTTTGGAAGATTTCAATGTGCTCCACCACTGAACCCTTTTTTTTGAGATTTATCAATTGGCTAAAGAGGGTGTTGGTCTTTGTATCCTCATAATGTGCCACCATTTCCTCCATAAAAATTGACCAAGTGAATTTTTTTTACGGGAACAAAGCCATCGATACCATACAAATTTATTTTGTTCTAAATATAAAGTTGCAATGCATAATTTTTGTGTGTTTTTCATATTATTGAGATCAAAATATTGATCCATATATAGTATCCATGTTACGGGATCCTTTCCATCAAACTTCCTCATATCGATCTTTGGAATATGGTGTGGCTTCATCCCACATTACAGTTTATGAAATCACGATTAACATTTATTTTGTTTTCATCATGAGTTTCCTCTACTATCTTTTCGCTAGGAATCATTTCTTGTATCAACTTTGTCAAACCTTCCATGTTTGCTTTTAGATCATTCTTCATGTCTTCCATGTTGTCTTTAATTTTTTCCTCTATACCATCGATCTTAACTTCCATTCCATCCATCTTAGATTCCACTTCTTTCTCCAAACCATCCATCTTAGCTTCTACGCTTTTCTTCAAAACTTCCATTTCATTTTTTGTTGCTCTTTGCGAGAGCAAAATTTGGTGCACTTTCTCTTGTAATTTTGATATATCATGTTGCACTTATTCATATTCATGAGTCATAGTTGAGTATTATGAGGGCTTAATGGGTGTTGAATTATTTTTATGGGGAATTTTAGAACCCAATACTGATATCTAAGCTTCAATATTACATTGGAATCACTTCAAACTGATTTTTCAAACAAGAATTATGCAATTTGAAAAATAAAATACACACCTTTTTCTTGCTTTTGAGGAGCTCGATATTGAAACTGAATTATCCCTATGATTTTGGATCTTCAATATTTGAAATGAAGTCCTGTAGTAGTCCTCTGAATCTTTTTTCCAATGCCACAGATCTGACCTTCTTTGGATGCTTCAAGCCAAAGTTATGCCCAATCTCCCACAATGACCTAATTATGGATGGGTTCAGTAGAGCGAACTTGTATGGCGTGCCACGTGTTACTGTTTCCTCCTTCAGCTCTGAAATTGATACACATGAAACTACAATCCGTGTAATTTCGATTTTTTTTTATAGAATACCAATCCGGTGCTCAAAGAGAGGGTTATGATGATTTTCCCACGGTCGCCGCCTGAAAACATCCTAACTTCCACAGATCATATCTCTGAAAATATTGCGAACCTAGATCTGAAATATTTACATGAAGTTCCTCAGGATTTCGGCTTCGCGTGATAAAAATTTCGGCTTCTGAACCTTCGTAGAATTTTTTTTATAGAGAAAATTCCATGATGACCTGTTTGGAGCAGCAAAACCCTAGAATCCAACGCTCTTACCAAATGTTATGAAACCAGCTCCAAAAATAAAAGAAAAGAGAGATCAATGCCTTATAAATAAGCCATTTCGAGGGGGAAACCTCCTTTACATTACATAAATGAATAATTCTTGGATGATACAAATGAAAAAACCTCCTTCTATATATAGGAGTCCATGGGGTCACAATATAATCCTAGCTGACCTAACAATAATAATGTAAGGGAATAATAATAACAATATGGGGGTTACAGGGGTACAAAAATAACAATAAGGGGGCTATACTAACCACAATAAGGGACTACACTAGTAATATAGGGACCTAAAAATCTTTAATTTTTGATATCTTCATGAAGTATGAGGCCATGTTCTCTTCTTTTGACATTCTTGTTCCATAAAGTTAATTCCTTAGAGAAATATTTTGACTAGTTGTGTTAATGGAGTATAGTTTGACAAATGTCTCATAGAATTCCTTGGATGTAGACAAATCTGAAACAAAAGAAATGAGGTGATCTTTGATGGACTCAAAGTGAATCCTTTGAGCTCTAGTTTCTCCCTTATTGTATTTGGTCACTTCTCAAGCATTTTTTTTATTTGGTATTGGAGCATTGCCTTCAAACAATTTTATGACTTCATTTTATTTAAGGACTGAATCAATCCCCTTCTTCCAAGATTTGAAGTTGGATGCTCCATCAATCTTGTTGTCTTCATTGCAGATAAATGCCATTTGATTGGGGGTATTAGACCATTAAAGAAATTTTGAGGTCTAAAATGGGCCTCCTAAGAAATACTATATAATAATAGTGGAAATAATAATAATATTAAATTACGTCATCAAATTTTAGAGGGAAAACATAAAAAAATACTTTTTCATATATTTCAAATTTTTCGTGTAACCCATCAAAAGTATGCAACATGCGTACTCCTTGGACGAATAATTAAATTCTGCATCCAACAAGTGCTCCCGCTCAAAATTTGAATAAAACGGTAGGGAGAAAAGTTGAAAAGGTAGTTTTTATTTTTATTTTAAAATATTTTTACTTTATTACTCCAAAAATGGTAAATCATCCCGTGTGGTTGACATCATCATCCTGAATATTATTAGTTCTTATAAATTTGGTTTGGTTGTACATTTTGTTTTGAGGCCCATTTTTGACCTCAAAATTTCTCTAGTGATATAGAATAGATTAGTTATTTCTTGAGAGAGAGAGAACTACTACAAGGGTGTCTTTAAGTATGCCAACAATTTGTGATCTTCAAGCTTCCTTCATTCACCTTAGCTTTGATATTGTGTTGAGAAACCAAGTGTAATGATGTCTAACACCTAATATATTCTTGATAATTACTTGTGAATATAATGTATTCTTATTACTTCCTATGTCTTCCTCATCAAACAATTATACAAAAGTTAAATCTTTCAGGAAAATATAGAGATCACAATGAGACAAGAGACACAAAAAATTAGGCAGGCATCCAGGGCAAAACCCACAAGGGAAAAACACAACAATATTTCTCTTATAGAATCAGATAAGAATGAGATATCTAAGACCAAGGCCAAGATCAAACTACCACCAAAATTCCAAGTCAAACACTCCTCCAAGTCACCTTCAAAGTCATATTAAATGATGGTCAAACTGCTCCAAATATGGTCAACGTTCTGAAATATAGACCTGCAACAAGGGGTCAAAATTCGACTTGAAACTACCTCAAAATTTTTAGCTTAATCAAACCTCCACATGTGCAAACTACAGTAGTCAAAGATTCGGTCAAAAAAGGGATTATTCTTGTTGTTTTTTACTTGCTTTCTTTATCCTTTGACTCGACTTCTTCTCTCCTTCACTAGGTTCAAAAAATTCTTCTTGTGATGTGAGTGAGTGTGCCCCAAGTAGGTCTAACTATCTCTTATATATCACCGTCAAAGAGCGTCCAATAACTTTGGATTTGGAGGCCCATGTCTACTTGTCCAAGGAGGGTAAACTTAGTCATCTTGTGGACTAATGACTCAAAATACAATTCAAATTCATTTTTCTTACAAATGTCCAAATGGGACATGACTCAAATGATATTTTATTTTGATTCATAATAAATTATTTTTGAATCTTTTTGACTGTAAGTATGAAGAACATGTTTTGAAAAAAATATAAATATAATAAATATAACAAATACATTAATGATAAATTTATATTATGAAGACCGAACCTAGTTACAACTTCAACGCTCCCTCTTAACAAGGGAGGTATTCATAATGAATCAATGGGATAATCTCAAGTTGAAATATTTATATGAGAAAAGATCTAGATTGATAATAATTGTTATAAATATCATCATGAATAATATTTTCAAACTACCAAGGCCTTGAAAAGTTATCTCTATCTCTCCACTAGATCAGAGCATAGTGCTAGGAGAAATTCAATAGGACACCACACAACCGCCTCTTCGAGGCACATACTATACCTAGGTTCACCAAAATATGTCCTACACATGACCATTTCCTAATATGTTGTCCCAATACATGACACAAGGAAATGTTGGTCCTCCAGACCATTTCGATACTCGATCAATATACTTAACTTACAATTGTTAGTCTTGGTCATAGTACATGTCTCAAGAATGTCGGTCCATAATGCATATCCAATCTACCATTATCCCTAACCGTGTTCATGTACTTGACTTATGGCTATTAATCTTGGCCAAAATCCATGACACATGGAGAACAAGGTTTCCATCCTCACCCCCTCTCAATATGGGAGGAGATATCCACAAGCCCAAGCTTCTCTAAAAAATTCTCATGCTTTCCCTTAGGAAGGGGCTTTGTCAAAAAATTAGCTACTTGTTTGTGAGTGAATATTTACTATAGCTTCACAGCTCCATCCTGCATCATTTCATGAATCATAATGTGCTTCAACATTCCAGGTTCTCTGAAAATATTCATACAACTTTGATCAATACAAGGTATCATTGCCGAATCCAAAATGTTCATCACTTAGTCCATCAAACATTTTATGGAGCCAAATTGATTCATAGCTAATTGTACAAACTTCCATATATTCTTCCTTCGTAGTGCAATAGAATCCATCTTAATGCTCTATCAAGAAATCATACCAAATCCCAAGTAGAACCAACCATTAATAGAATCTTTATTCATCATTAACATTTCCAACCCAATTGACGTGTCCTTGAATCAAATGTATCATGGAACTAATCAACTAATGGTACAATGATGGATCAAACAATATAAAAAATCTCCAACTTCTCCTAGATGGTGTTGCCATAGGTCTATAATTTGTCATCCAACCTTCTGGAAGATCTTGGTCACAAGATTCTTTTAGTTTTCTACCAAATCTCAAGTAATAGAGTATCCATCCAAGATATGTCAAATTATGTTTTGAGCTCCCTCTGAAGGTAATATCTCTAACTCATGAGTTCTTGAATCATTCAATTTCATTCCAAATTACAAGGTCTTGTTTAGTCACGAGAATCCTTTTTCATGTCTTTTAAGAAGTAAGAGTAACCTTTCCAGCTGAGGGAATTGTCTTATTATGAAATTATTCAGTAGTTGCTTCCATGTTATCATGTAAAGCTAATCGTTTAATTATTTAATGCATACTTCAAAATGCTTGCTCCTCCTGTAGAATATGCTTAATTATGTCTTTTAAATTGTTCCATCTACATGTTAAAGTCTATTTATTTAAGAAAATTAAGTTTATTTAAATTCTCTACACTAGTCATTGTGGTGTCACTGGCTCATTCTATTATGTATAAGGTCAAATTCGCTTCACTGAATTTGAAGTGAATGTTAACTCTTTTTGGCTAGAGGAATCCCTATTATGTTGCAATTTATATGTTGACTTCCATTGATATAATTCTTGACTATTTTTCCCTTTTCAAAGTTTTGACTACTATCCTGTTAGCCTCCTTACTTCTTAGAGAGAAATGTTAGCTTCTTCTGGATCTGCATGATGAAATACGAGTATCCTAAAAGACTTACAATTTACGGATCCCCATAGATCATATAACTTTTTTTTTCCATAAATAAATACTATTCTATCTGCCACCTTCTAAACAAGAAATAGAAATAAAATTGCACTGCAAACTTGATACAAAAGTAGATTTTATAGCTATGTAAAATTTCCATTTTCTTCATTATCGTTAATAGTAGATGTACTTGTTGTCTTTTATCTTGGGTTTCTTCAAAGCTTCTTCATATTCATTTGTTAATAATTCATGTCTTTCCTTCCTCTTATTATTATTAGGGTTCTTGGCTTAATCTCTCTTGAATTGTCCATATTCATGACAACCATAACATTGAACTTTGGACATATCCTTATTTCTATGAGACTTGTTTCCATTATTTTCGCGTTGAGATCCAAACTTTCCAAACTTCTTTTTCGATCTAGTTGCAAAAGGTGGAGAGTATTCATTATTAGGATGAATATCATTTTTAGCCTTTAGTATTGATTCCTATAGAACACATGAAGCCCATAATTCCTCAAAGGTCGATGTTTCCTTTCTAGCATAGATGCCTCCTGCAAAACTGTCCCAAGTTGGAGGTAGATAATTGATTATAGAAGTGATCAATTTAGAGTCAGATATGGTTTCAACAAGCCCTTAAAGTTGTTATTTAATTTTTTATATCTTCATGAAGTATGAGGCCATGTTCTCTTATTTTGACATTCTTTTTCCACAAATTTTATTCCTCAGAGAAATCTTTTGACTAGTTGTGTTGATGGAGTATAATTTCACCAATGCGTCATACACTTCCTTGGATGTAGACAAATATGAAACAAAATAAATGAGATGATATTTTATGGACTCAAAGAGAATCCATTGAGCTCTAATTTCTCCCTTATTGTATTTTTCCACTTCTTAAGCATTGTTTTTATCTGGTATTGGAACATTTCCTTCAACAAATTGCATGACTTCATTTTCTTTAAGGATTAAATCAATCCTCTTCTTCCAATATTTGAAGTTGGATGGTCCATCAAGCTTGTTGCCTTCCTTGCAGATAGATGCCATTTGTTTGGGAGTATTAGACATATAGAATAGATTAGTACTTCCTTGAGAGAGAGAGTTGCTACAAGGGTGTCTTCAAGTATGCTAACAAGTTGCGATCTTCAAGTTTCCTTCCTTCACCTTAGCTCTGATACCATGCTCAGAAACCAAGTGTAATGAAGCATAACACCCAATTTCTCTTCTTGATAATTACTTGTGAATATAATATATATTCTTATTACTTCTTAGGTCTTCTTAATCAAGCAATTATATAAATGTTCAATCTTTCACGGAAATATATAGATCACAATGAGACAAGAGACACCAAAAATTTGGTTGGTAGCCAGGGGAAAACCCAACAATCCCTTTCTTATAGAATTATATCAAAATTAGAGATTATTGGGGTTCCCATGATTTGGCAGATTTGGAAATACCTAATGATGAGACAACATAAAACCACTTTTAGATCTCAGGATCTAGCCCTCCTGGATCTAGAGAGGAAGGCAAAGAAATATGTATCTTTGAAGTTCAGTTTTTGAGGTATTAGGCTAGTTATCATGCACAAGGGTTGTTGTTTTGTTTGGTTGTTGGGAAACATGAAATAAGGGTTCAATGTAAGACAAAGAGGTGAGCAAAGAGGATTTTGGAAATGGGAGACAATTCAAAGGAAACTCAAGGCCATTGGGCAATGGAGTCATAAAAGGGTTTACTTGCAATTAAATATCCAAGGCTTTCAGATGGGCTAGTCATCTAAAACAGAGGATCTTTAAAGATGATATTGTGGGATGAAATGATAAGGAATGAAGGAGAATGACAAGGAAACCTTCCAAGGTGACCACCTTAAGAGCTAATCCAAGGACAGGGCATGCCTTAACCATCTGTGATCAAACTCCTAATGAGGCTGACTCTTCAGACAATAGAAAACATTAAATATTTAACGCAAAGGTGAAGCTTGAGATCAGAGAAATAATTTGAACTTTCAATGCTTCAGAATTCAACTTAAGGGAACTTAGAAAGGTTCAAATGTTAGAAAAGGACCCTAGTGAGACAGAATCAACTCTAATCTCCCAGCATCCCAATTATTTCAATTAAAATTAGATAAGAACATCTAAGAACAGACTATAAATTCATGCATCAGTAAGCAGGGAAAACCAACTACTATACTGGCTAAATTACCTTGAACTTGGTCTCAAATAGCACAATTAGTAGAAAACATCAAAGATAAGAAGAGCAGGAAGCATTAGGGTACCATGCGAGGGTATATCCTAAACTAGTTTACTGATTCTTATCAGAGAAATGAAATATGATGAATTAAAAAAGGAAAACAAAGACCAAGATAGAACACATCACCGCTGCTTTAAATCAGGATCCAATGAAACTGCTTGTCATATTAAAGAGCAACACCAATCATATACAACATTGTCCAACAGCTTGATATTCAGTCTGAAATCATCTCCTCAGCCTATTTTACAACTGATACACACAGAACTCTATCTCAAGAGAAACAACTTACAATCCATGGTTATCCAAAAAACAACTTTACCATATATTTTTCTTGAGTTCTTATAGCTAAAGAGAGGAAAAGGAGCTAGATGAACTTTTAATGAAACATTTAAAATAGAGGAAGAAGAGAGCTCAAGGCCCATTCTGTTTTAATATCACTGCATTGACTCTCAGTACTCTTTTGGTGAAAGAGTGGTCTTCGACAGGCTGATAGTAACTCCAGGTATGTTCTTTGATGTACTTTTCAGCTGTATTACTCTATAGTACTTTGGGAAAAGTAAGGCAGTTAAATGATTTTAGGTCTGCCATGCTACGCAAAAAATGCTCTGGCAACATTAGGACTTTCTGTCAGGGTGGTGATCTTATCAGGAACGTTGATGAAGAATAAAATATTATGGGAACTTGTCCTTTCACGGGAAAGAAACTTCTGCTGATGTGAAACACTGATAATATTTGTTTTATGTGCTTCAGGCCTTATTAGGCTTTCTGTGTTGTCATAAGGTATTCAATCTGTATATTTTCCCTTTAACACTGGATTAAAGCTTTAAATCTCCAATAATAGGCTTTAAATCTCTTTAATCCTTCACTGATGCTCTTTGCCGCTCCTTTGACTGTCTCTGTCTGTGGGGATGCAGTTTAATGGTGCTGGGGGTTTTTAATAGAGTTAAAAACACTAATCTTTTACAAAATATATGTTTAAAACCCCTCTCAGGAGTCTTTTTTGCTATCTCTGGCTCAGAATAAGCATTCTCTACGCTCTGTGTCACTATGACCGTGACTGTGAGCAATAACGGTTTTCACCGTCTGTAACCCTGCAAAACACAAAAACTTGTTAAGAAAATCCATGGAAGTGGAAGTGGATGCTGTGGAGGACTGAGGAGATGGCAGCGCAGTAGTGGAAACAGTGGCCGTAGTGGAGAAAACGGTGAAAATCATTCTGTAATGGTGGAGAAGGCGGTCTGATGAAGGTCTGGTGAAAAGATTGTTCTGGACAGTTCGATCAGATCAGGTAGTGGTGATCAACGGTGGAGGTTCACTGATGGAGTGGCTTCAGAGGTTAGGCGAAATGAAATTAATTTAATGTTAAAACATAAAGTTTTAACCTTTGGGCGAAATACATAGGAAAACAATGAAAATCAAATGAAATGGGGCTTTGAATGGTGGGACCGGAAGGGCGGAGGGCAATTTGAACATGGACCGTTGGATCTCAGGAGGAGATCAACAGTTGAGATGCCACGATGAAGTACTTTGGAGGTTCGATGAAAATAATATGAATGAAACGCAATGGAATGAGGGTCGTAGATCTATACAGATCAACGATCAGGATCTTCAGATGGGTTTTCGGAGGCAGAAAAGGGGGAAGTGGTTTTTCGGAGAAAACTGTTGTTTTCGCGTTGCTTGGGAGTGGTTTTGAAAATATTCCAAAAAAACGCGATATGCTCTACCGCCCGACACGTGGAAAAACAAAACCACCCATATCGCGCGATTTCAAAATGTTAAAGTTTAGACACCAAAGTTACGCGATATGGTTCTCGGCCGTTGGATTGCGGGTGGGAAGATCTGATGGTGGAGGAGCGAGTGCGATATGGACAGTTGTGCGGTTGGTAAGGTGGGGGTAGGTCAACAGTGGTTTTAATATGAGCCATCAGATCAGCATGATGGACGGCTGAGATCTAATCGCAATCGGAGAAGGTAGGGGCCAAACTTCGATGGTTGATGTTGCGATTGCCCGTAGACCGTCAGATCAAGGTGAGATCGACAGTCGCGATTGGATCGGGGATCGCCAATCGGGGGAAACAAAGGGATGAGGCGGGGCACGGTGTAGTCAGCGCTGGCCGTTAGATGTTTACAGATCAATGGTTCATATTGCGTCCGCGGCCAATAGAACAAATCATTCTCGCATCAGAAGTTTTTAATTAACACAAGAAAAGGCGCTCACAACATCTTCTGATTGTGATTAGATCTATGGGGCTTAGTGCCTGGTCTTGGTGCCCGGTTATATGTGGAGAAGGGCTTAGGGACTTAGCCGAAAGGGGCTTAGGCCTGATATATTGTAAAAGTGGGTTTTTAGGCCAAAACAGAGTTTTTGAGGCTAAGAAAGGGGTTCCGGTAGGGAAACAAAGGGATTTTTCCACCAAATGAAGGGATTCACATGGTTTAAAAAAGGGAATTTGATGGTTTAGAAGACTTCAGAAGGGATTTTGGGGGTTAAAAGGGAAATTTTGAGAAGGGAAAAAAGGGGTTAAAATGGGGAATTTTCAGGGATACAAGGGAGCAAATGGAGGCTTTCTTGAGCATAATTTCTTCACAGACAGTAAGATTTTTAATGGAAACAACAGTGAAGATATTTCAAAGGCAAAGGGCACACAGAGGCTTCAAGAATGAGAGATTTTCAGAGGAAATGTATCTCTTGAAGGCTCAGAAAAATATTTAGCCACCTGTCTGCTTGAAATTTTTTTATAGGTGGCTAACAGTGGCTCCTCATGGGGATGGCATCTTCTTGAAGATGTCAAGAACTTCAGAAATATTCTTTGGGAAGTAGGCCAAATTCTTGATCTTTTAACCATCTTTTCTTCTTGATTCAACTGCTACAAACATGACGGATATTAAGTCAACAGAAAATATTCCCCAACAATCTACCTACCAATCCTATAGTCCTAACATTTTTTCTTCAAGGGGCATTTGAATTTGCAGACCTTCCTCGTAATTTTTTTTTTGAAAGTAGAAAACAAACTAATCTAATTCTACCCTTATTCTTCCATGAGACCAGATTAGACATTTGTCCTCATAGCTTCTCTACCTAAACTATTATCTGTTAGGATTAAACTGTCTAGCAGACTTCTTTCTCTACATTCTACAACAGAAATTTAAAAACAATCAAACCAGGATTAGACTGTCTCATTTTCTGTGGGTCCATGGCATAAAGATAGTTGCACATGAAATGAACTTTGTAGGAAATTGAAACCAAAATTTTGAAGGCTTGAAATTTTGAAACTTTGAAGCATCCTTCTTTTCCTTGTGACTCAGATTTTGAGCTTGTTAGAGTCACTTTCCTTTTTCATTTCAGCTCTGGTTTTGGGCTTGTTAGAGTTGATTCTTCTTTCTTTCTTTGCTGGTTTAGATTTAGGGCATATTAGAACCAACCCTTCTCCTTTCTTTGGCTCAGGTTTTGATCATGTTAGAGCCAATATTTTCAATTCAAAGGTTCAAGTTTTGAGCATGTCTGAACCTCTCTTTCTATTCTTTTTTGAAACATTTTTTCTCCTTTTCTTTAAAAAAAAAACACAGCAATGGTATTTACAATGGAAATGAAAACTTTAAATTGGAAATCAGCAGTAGTAATGCTTGAGCATCCTACCATTGATAGGACCCCCAAACAGATCTATACCATCTATCTCTTGCAGAAAAAAGGCATTTGGACCAATTGTGGATTGGATGATGTAAGGACCCTGCCACAAACTGTCAAATTTTCCATGTTTCCCTTTGTCTTCTCTCCTAGAGTCCCACTTTAGAACCTTATCTCCAATTTTGAAGTCACAATCCTTTGTTCTTTTATCAAACAACTTATTTATATTCTCTTGCACTTTCAGAGCTCTATTGTAGACTTATTCTCTTGTCTATTGGAGATGTATTGTTTGATTAATCCTCCTTACCATGTTGTCCTCCTCTGTCTGTATCTCTTGGACTATTTTAATCACTGGTACCCCTAGGCTGGTAGGAAACACTACCTCTGTTCCATAAACAAGCTGATATGGAGACATCCCAATGGATTTATTTGTTGTTAAACTGTCAGCCCATAAAGCATGCACTAACTTGTTATGCCATGATTTTTTATTCTCTTCAAGAAGTTTCTTGATGATGGTCACTAAGATTTTATGTGATGGTTCAGCTAGCCCATTGCCCTGTGGGTAATAAGCAGTAGAATGACCAAGTGAAATCTGGTACCTGTGACAAAAATAAATCATCTTCTTGGATCCAAAAGCAGCAACATTATCAGTGATTATCTTTCTAGGGTAGCCAAATCTGGAGAGGATGTGGTATTCAAGGAATTTAATGATAACAGAATCTGTGGCATTCCTAGAATGGATGGCCTCTATACACTTTGTGAAATAGTCTGTGGCTGTGAGAATCCATTTGTGTTGGGCAGAGGAAGCAGAATGAATCTCCCCTATGAAATGTAGGCCCCACTATTGAAAGGGAGCCTCAACAGTGATAGGTTGTAATGGTAAAGGGAGGAGCTTTCTTTTTCCCTCAAAGATTTGGAACTTATGGCAGGAAACTATAATTTTATGGATATCATTGAAAAGGGTAGGCCAGTAATAGCCAGCTTTGAGTATTTTGTTAGCAGTGGCTTTCTAGTTTAAATGGCCTCCACACTCTCTTACATGGAACTCATGTTTAATCCTCTCTACTTTAGTTTCGGGCAAACATTTAAGCATCAAACCATTTGCATTTTTCCATTATAAGCATTCATTTAAAATGCAATAGTTTCTAGCCTTTAACTTTAGGAACCTAGCCTTAGTCTTTGATAAGTTAGGAGGGGCATTGATATTGGTAAGCACATACAGGATGTCAGAATACTAGGAAGAGATTTGAAATTTTTCTTCAACAGTAAGCTTAGGCAAACCTTCATGCTCATCTAAGGCATCCACCATGTTTATGTCAAGGGCTTGCAAGTTAGATTCAGCCATTAGTTGAGCTAAGCCTTGACCTTTGATAATTTTTGTGGGTTTTATTTCCAGGTCATTCTCTATTGTTACAGCAATCCATTTTCCCCTCTTTCCATCTAGATCTTGGGACAAAATGTCTTTTACCACTATGTTAGGCACGTAGGCAATGATGTGAGAATGCAGAATGTACACCCTAAATTATCTCAAGGCCTTTACCAAGGCATAGGCCTATTTTTCCATTATGTTATATTTCAAGGGTTCATCCCTCAGAGCCTTGCTAAAGAAAGCAATAGGATGTTCCTGTCCCTCTTGGTTTTTCTGCAGCAATACAACAGCCACCGTATGCTCTGATGCGAAGGAGAAAATAAGGAAATTTTTTTAAAAGTCAGGGTTGATTAGGACTGGTGCCTGGGTAAGTGCAAGTTTAACTAATTCAAAAGATTTTTTGGCCTCTAAATTCCATTTGACTCCTACTCCCTTTTCCATCATGTTTGTCATATCTCTGAGGAGTTCTGCTAAGTTGGGAATAAACCTCCTTAGGAAGTTGATTTTCCCAATAAAGGACTGCAATTCTTTTATGTTTCTTGGGTGGGTAATCTGCAGTATTCCCTCAAATATTTTTGGGTCTATTTTGATTCCCTTTTTTGATACAATATGGCCAAGAAGCTTACCTTCTTGAAGACCAAACACTGTCTTCTTGGGATTCAAAGATAGCTCGAACCTTCTTCATTTCTCAAACACTCTTCTCATATGTTTAAGTTGCTCCTCATCAGTCTTGTAATAGACTATTATGCCATCAAGATAGATGACAATGAAGTGCCCTATTTCCTCTGAAAAGGCTATGTCCATAGCTCGTTGGAAGGTTGCACCAACGTTCATTAGTCCAAAAGGCATTTTTACGTACATAAAAGTGCCCCATGGAGTGGTGAAAGTTGTCTTAAGTTGATCTTCTGGAGTATTAACACTTGGTTATAACCTAAAAAAACGTCTAATAGGGAGATACTTTTTGAGCCAACTACCCTCTGTAGGATGTGTTCCATCTTGGGTAAGGGGTAATTATCCTTAAGTGAAGCTCTGTTAAGGTTTCTAAAATAAATGCACAATCTAATCTCACTGGATGTACTATGGGTACGTTTGTGAAGACCACCTTTCATGAGAAGTAGAATTGTGCTTTAGTGATCTTGGAGATAATTCACACAGAAATGTGTGGATCTTTCTCGGTTTCTTCAACAGAAAAACACGGTTATCATGTTATATTTTTTGATGACTATTCTCATAGATGATGGATCTTCTTCGTGTAGAAGAAGAGCAAAACATTTTCAAAGTTTTGTGAGTTTAAAGCATTGGTGGAGAAGGAGTCAGGGAACCAAGTGAAAACTCTACAGAACGATAATAGTGGTGAATACATCTCGAGCGAATTCAATTACTTCTGTAGCAAAAAGGGAATTCGAAGATAACTCATAGCGCCTCATAACCCACAATATAATGGGGTCACAAAGAGGAATAACAAAATGATCGTGGGTGCTGCACGAGAAATGTTGCATGACCAGGGCCCACCGATGCACTTATGGGCGGAAGCATGCAACACTGCGGTTTATGTGCAAAACTGTTGTCCTCATAGAGTACTTGGCATGAGTACACCTGAAGAAGATTTTACTGGTAAGAAGCCTGATATTTCTCATTTGAAGATTTTTGGCTCATCTATTTACATTCATGTGACAAAGGATGCCAGGAAGAAGCTGGAGCCGACTGCAGAAGTTGGGATATTTTTGGGGTACACATAAACACCCCATAATTATCATGTGTATTTTCCAGACAGTCGGATGGCTGTGGTGCGACGGGATATAAAATTCAATGAGGTGAAAGCCATGAAGTTGTTGCTTGAGAGGGAGCTACACTTGCATGCAAAGGAGGAACTTCTTGTTCCCAAAGATGAGCCTCTAGATGTGGATCAGGCACAGGAGGAGATTCATGGAGTGGAGGAGTCCACTCATGCAGAACCAAACATCAGACAAGGCAAAAAGTGTACCAAAGAAGATGAGAGACTAAAGCTTGATGCAACACAGAATGTAGGAGTCCCTACATCACATCGCAGATAGAGACAGTCACCTGACCGATTTACTGGATACATGGCTCTGATTAGAAAGTGTATCATGACAGAGCCATCTTCTTTTGAAGAAGTAGTGCAGGAGCCCATATGGGTAGATGCCATGGTGGAGGAGTATTACTCCATTGTTAGAAGCAGTGCTTGGGAGATTGTTCCAAGGTCGGTGGGTAAATAAGTTGTAGGATCAAGATGGATCTACAAGGTAAAGCAAGTTGATGATGGGAACGTTGAGAAGTATAAGGAAATATTTGTTGCCCGAGGCTTCTCATAGATCGAGGGGATTGATTATGAAGAAAAATTTGCACCTATCACATGGTATTCTTCCATACGGACCATCCTTTCTCTCTCAATGCATATGGGTTGGCACATTCATTATATGGATGTGAAGACTACGTTCCTTAATGGGATCATTGAGGAATAGGTGTACATTGAACAGCCTAAAGGTTTTGAGATCTTCAGCAGCGAGTCACATGTGTGTAGGCTCAAAAGAGTGATATATGGGCTGAAGCAAGAACCTCGTGCTTGGTACACTCAGATCAACAACTATTTCACTGGACTTGGCTTCACCAAGAGTGAGGCGGATGAAAACATATACCAAATTGTGGTGGAGGGTAAGCTTTTGATAATTTTTCTTTATGTTGATGATTTAATACTAACGGGTTATGAGCAGTTGATACACTCATGCAAGGCAGATCTTGCAAAGGAGTTTGAGATGAAAAATTTGGGCCTCCTTCATTATTTCCTTGGATTGGAAATATGGCAGCGGGAAGGTGAACTGTTTGTGTCTCAAGGCAAGTATGCCAGGGAAATACTAGAGAATTTTCACATGAAAGACAATCAACACTCCTCTTCCAAGAAATTGGAGGAAAGAGAATGCTACATTGGCAGAGGTAGGGGATGCCACTGTTTATCGACAATTGGTAGGTTCGGTCATGTATTTAGTTAATACAAGACTGGACATATGCTATGCAGTGAAACAACTTTCACAAGCGATGGTTAAGCCTACCAAGCTCTTTTGGAAGGCAGGCAAGCATGTCCTGAGGTATCTTAGGGGCACATATGAGTATGGTTTATGGTACAGACAGACAGATGAGGTGAAGTTGCATGGCTTCATGGATGCAGATTAGGAAAGCAGCGCAACAGACGGAAAGAGCACATCAGGAGGTATTTTCAGTATCAGATCTATGGAATTTTCTTGGTATAGAAGGAAACAAAGATCCGTGGCATTCAGTTCAGCAGAAGCAGAATACATGGCAGCAAATCAAGCTGCATGTGAGGCTATCTGGATGAGGGAGATCCTAGTCAGGTTGTTCAGTTCACATTTAGATCCTACAGTGATACATTGTGATAATAAGAGTTGTATTAAACTCTCTATTAATCCTGTGTTTCATGATAGATCTAAACATATTGATATCCGATATCATCATATCATAGATTGTGTGCAGCAGAAGATCATGTTGCTTTAGTACATTCCTACGGAGGATCAGGATGCAGATATTGTGACAAAGGTACTCACCAGGAGCAAATTCGAATACCATAGAGGCAGGATCGGGGTGAAGGATAATCCCTATATTGTTGAGAGGGAGTTTTGAGATTCAACAAGATGATGAGCTTAGTGAAAATGAGTCTCATTCACTAAGTGGGCTATTTTTGATGCAAGTCTATTTTTAGACTATGTCTATTTTTAGGCATGGTGATCATATTTCAGAAGTTGTAGGATGCTATTTGTGGATGGTTGCTCAAGTTGGAAAAATATATGAAATTCTATTTTTATAATATTGGGCGAACTCTATTTATAGATCGTCGATTTCAAAGTCGAAGTGTCAATTATTATTATCTCTTAACAATAATCCGACAATAAACAATAAATTATCTCTTGGAGCACTTAATTTCAGTGCAAAAATTTGTCAAATTAGTGGGTTGAAGGAATTACGCAATTCCTAGGGTTTACCAATGGTTCATTCATGGAGGACTCAGTTAGAACTGAAGTGGAAAAGTTATGAAAGAGTTGGAAGAGTAGTTCATGGACTTGTTATTCAGTTTAACTCAGTTAATGGAGATAAGCTCAGTTGAGCTAGTTGTATCTTGTCTAACTAAATGATACACTAGTGAGAGTGGATTGAATTAATTAGTTAATTAATTGAAAAATAATAACTCATTAATCAATTGAACAAATACACCAGTTAACTATAGTGCATGGCAGTTTCAGTGGAGACCTAGTGGAGAGATAGGTGAAAGGGAAATATGGACTATCTGTTGTGACTATAGTGATGCATTGATTTCACCACACACACATTGGAGTTTCCAATGAGGATTGTGCCGCCAAGGCAAGGATAATTTGAATTCATTCAGAGCTATTCTTTAGCAGGGATTGCACAGTGGAGGCAGGCTATCAGGTGGCAAGAAATCGGTGCATGGATTTGTAGATTTATTCTGATTAGTGTATGATGATTTATTGTACTGAGAGCTTGATGTACTAAGCTTTGCATGAGATTTTTACATGATCTCCATGATACATAATATATGATAGTTCGGGTTTTCAGCTTCAGGCTTTCCCGTTAAACAACTATGTTATGTGCGATTGTTTTTATTGGTTCATGTGTTTGTAATTGAATGTTTAATTTCCGCAAAATATTAACAGTGGAAGGATTCTCTATTTAGCAAGAAGATAAATATTGTTAGATCAGGATAATCTGGATATATACATGCATCTTGTCTATAATTTCTACAAGAGGTACGCATTTTTTTAATGAAATGATACAAGCCTTGACTGAAGAATTTTGGATCCACCACGTGAAAAGCACCCCGTATCATCCTCAAGAAAATGGAGTTGTCAAAGCTTTTAATAAGATCTTGGAGCAGGCACTTACCAAGGTCTATAATGTCGATCACAACGACTAGGACGTGTGCATCCCGTTAGTTCTTTGGGCCTAGTGAACCACCTACAAGAAGTTGACGTGGAAGAAACCGTTTAGGATGGTCTATGGCAAGGAGGCCATTATGCCCATGGAGTATATTTTTCCTAGCCTGTGCATCACAGCCTTTACGAACATGGTAGAGCCTAATATCATGGAGGAACGTTTGGTGCATCTTGTGGCATTAAAGGAAGATCGTTTCATTGCTAATTTCCATCAACAGGTTCAGAAGGCCAGGGATGGCATGATCGAAATATTCAACAAAAGACATTTGTGGTGGGAAAAGTGGTCCTATTGTACGACAGCTAGTTTGAAAAACACCCGAGGAAGTTTCGTCAGCACTGGCTAGGTCCGTATACGGTAAAAGCAATCACGGATGGGGGAGTTGTTCGGTTAGCTACCTTGCGTGGCGATATAATACCAGGATACATCAATGGCAGCCAACTCAAACCATATCAGATCAAATGATTATATGGCTGGAGTAGTTGTATGGGGCGCAATATGCACCAAAAGGAAGGCAATTGCAGGTAGGAACATGGTACGCACAGGGATCGATCGTAGGTTTGGAGGCCCAGAGAGGTGCGTTGGGAGCGCAGGGGTGTGTTCAAGGCATAGGAGGTATGCTAGGTGGATAGGGGTGCACTGGGCACACATGAGGTTTGAAAAATAGCCATTGGAATAGTAAGTCTTGGTAAAAATAAAATTTTACCATTGAAAGGAGCGGGCGGCTGGCAATTAATGAGGCAATTTCGAAGATTTTTCACTGTTTACTTGATGGTAAGTTCTGGAATAGTTTCACCCAACCGTTGGTTTATCTCCAAGGCTATAAAATCAAAAGGATAACTCAGAAGAGGGCTATGTGTATCTTGAGAAACTGGTGTTCTATGCGAGTTTGTGATTATTGCGCCTTGTTCATGTCTGAGCGTGCTCCCCCCTCAGATAATAACCACCTTGAGTTCATCTTTCACACTAGAATGATTTCATCTAATCCTGTCGAGTCATCTTATCCCATGACCTCAACGGAGAGAGAATTTGAGGAAGTATTGGAAATTGACCCTGAATTGGAGGAGGTTATGTCCACTCCAAGCCTGAGGAAGCAGAAGGGGAAAGAAAAGGCACAAGGGTTGGGAAAACCTAAAAAATGGGCTGGGGTGAAGCCCTGAATCTCTCCTCAAAACGTGAAGTCCCTGCAAGAGATGCCCTAGGAGGGTTCGCCTAACCCATTGAAGAGACTCCTGTTATCTCAAGAAGAGGCCCAGATTGTTGAACCGATCAACTGATTACCACCCTATGTTCGGCCTTGTAGGCCCTTGACATGCACACCTAAAAATAGCGATGGCCTTCTCACCTATCTGAAAATTCCATTGACTCCGGGTGAGGTTCCCATCATTAGAGAACCCTTTGGAAAGCTCCACGAGGTAAAATTAAATGACCATGACCTGTCTAGTTTGGAGGCCTTCCCTGAATTAGCACCAGAACTGTATCTCAAAAGGATTTTGGAAGATGATGGGATAAAAATAGTCCCCATGCGATGGATGCATGGATTGGTTGGTTCCAGGCTCTTAAACCTACTGAGGATGCCTCATTTTGGCCACTACAATGTCACGGACCAACTTGTGCGCCAGTTGCTTGCCCTGGTCCATGATGGCAGCTTGTGGATCCAGGATCGGATCCCCATTGATGCCACGCTTATTCACCGAATTACTGGCCTTCCCATGGAATATTCAGACCCTATGCTACGTGTTGGAAAAAAGTATGATAAAAATATCGCCAACAAGGTGTGCGAGGATTACCATGTGGAGTAGAACACTCGGGGATTCATGATCAACACCATTAGTGACCCCAGTACGCAGATGGGTACCTTGTTTCTTGCATGTAAGATGATGCACAAATGTCAGGTTTCCACCGTCCTTGCATCTGTGATTCAGCTGGCGGGCCGATGCAAAAATGGGGTCTACTTCAATTGGTCCTAGTACTTGTGCAATGAATTTATGGCGAATTTCTATGAATCCCAGGATCAGGGACACACGTTCTGCTACTCCTGGTTGCTGCTTCTCATCGTGTTGGTCACATTGGAAGCCCCTGATGACTTAGTCCTCCCTGAGCTCATCCCAGATATGTATGAGGGGGCACGATACATGAATTTGTTGGAATCAAAGGACGCGCAGCATATTGAGGACATTAAAGTCTTCTGGGTCCTATTTCAGAGGAGGCTCACAGCAGCCATCAATTCCTCACCACGCTTGTTGCCAGTTGTTTATGATAGATCCAAAATCATCACAACCTTTCAAGTTACCATGCATAATGTACAGATCATAGGCTGCAAGGATCCAACATTGGTTTCACTCTCATACATGGTTGTTGATGAAGACATTGACCGCCTAATTGTGACTTGGCCTCCACACTGGAAGCTTGGCTTCAAATCAGGTACGAAGGACACTGCCGAAATGAGCACCGCGAAGGTCACCCCACCTGAAACCACCAAATAAACCGATGGACAGGCTAAGATTACTAGGAAGGATGCGGAACCAGCTTCACAGAAGGGTTTGCAGTATGGAAAGAGTACTGCGAAGGGCATGGGAATAGTGTCGCAGAAGGATTCGCAGCTGGACCTGGGTGCAGAAGGTATGGAGGCAGGAGGTGCTAACTCCCCTCAAGGTACGAAGAAAATTGGTGACCCTATTAAAGGGCCATGAAAGAAGCAACGTGCTCAACAACCATAATGTGACACCAGAGTTACGCTAATGGAGAATGAATTAAACTAGATCGCAGATGCGGTCACCCTCGCCACAGAAGACAAATGGATAGCTTTGGAAGAACATCAAAAAGCCATAGTTGAGACACTCCAGGCTGAGCTCTGGGCCCTGTAGCTCAAAGCTAATACTCTACAAACCAGTATGATTCAGGCAAGGTTGACCCTGGCAACAAGTAGCACAGTCATCAATATGCCGGAAAGCCACCTCTACCCTCTACCGGGTACAACCCTCATACTGAGTCCACTTGACTTAGGAGTGCAATTCTAGGCCTACACAGAGGTGCAGTTGGATCTTGCCTGCCTTCTGCATGAACCGTTGCAGATCCTTCACGCGTCCATGTTCAAAGAGATCCAGTATAAATACTGTCAAGTGCACCAGTAGCTCAGTACAGCTGAGCAGACAATTGAAGAAAGAAATGTTGAAGTATCTTAGGCATAGGCTGCATGTACCCTCGCCACCAAACAATAGACATAGTTGGAGCACCTCATTAGTAGGCTCTGCGCGGACATCACTAAAGATATCCCAGCTTCTGCCACCCCCTAGGCTAATATTTAATGGTTGGTCGCAGCGCTAAAGGCCTCAAGGACCAAGATCAAGGTGGTCAAGATGGAGATGGAACAACAAATTGTGGCCTTGCAGGCCAATTTACAACCAGAAATGCCACCAGAGGTATGGGCCCAGCGAGCTGCGCTGCTTACAGAGGCTACAAATTTCATTACAGGTCAAATCGTTGAAGTTGCAAAACTATTGGAAACTGCTATGCAGCTATGGATTAAGGTGCAGCCTGACCCTCTCCTGTTCGAAATCAACCAAGCACTACACCAGAAATAAGAAGAGCTTGACCAAATGGAGGCTATGCTAACCACTCTGGTCCCCACTCAGCGATTGGCCTAGCTGTGCACCAGCCACAAAATCAGGGATGACATGGAATCCATTTAGAAATGGAAGAATACTTTGAGTGATCACCTCAAGCTGTGGGCTGATGAGGTGCTTAAGCTATCTCAGGATGTTGACATCGCAGTCAAGCAACTGAACCAGACGTTGGAGAGCATCATTTCTGCTACAGAAGGCCCAAATTCATAGAAGTTGGTAGATATTGCCTAGAATGTTGTTGCGTAAAGTGAAGGTGTGCTTCCCCCACTAGTTGAGACAATCAAGCAGCTACAGGCGAAGATGGAGAACCCACAGCCATAGTGACTCGGGACGAGTCACAAGATTGTGTTGGGGGCCTGTTGGAACGGGGCTCCCTAAGCTGCGAATTTTGTATATTTTTTGTATTAAGTAGTCTGACACAGGGGTTTTGGGGTGGTTCAAAGCCCTGAACACATTGTAATGGGTCAAAGGGTAGACCTAGAGTCTGCAAACCATGATTTCCGGACCCCAGGATAGCGTAAGCTATATCGATATAAATTGATGAATAGTTTGAGTCTAGAAGTAGGCATGAATTAAGACTGATGCTAGGTGCAAATTGTTAGATCTATTTTGGGTTATTTTGGGTAAGGACTCCTACTGGCTGTCTGTGCGGAGATCCTTAGTCCTGTTGTGTGCGGACCCTGCTAGGCTGTGTGCGTGGACTAGTTTTGGTTGTAAGTGGATCTGAATGTTAATGAATGTGACGTATTGTTAAGTATTTGTGTGTTATCTAGATCAATGATGTTTACGGCTGAAAGTATCTGTGATGATTATTTAACTATGAATATATCTGTGTTTTTCATAAGTATATCTATAAATTCTATGTGGTGGTATCTGTTTAAGTTGTGAATACTTTGGTGTTATCTGTTTATGTTGTGAATGTATCTGTAGCTGTGTTTATGATATTATGTGCCGATAATCGTTGATACACACGTGGATATGAAGGTATTGATTAAGTAAGTCTATTCGCAGGATTTTATCAGTATAGGCAGTTATTAACCATAGTAAGTCTGAATGGTAATAGCTATGTTATGGTTAATAACTGCCTATAATGATAAAAGCCTGCGAATAGACTTACTATGTGTGAATCCGATAATATGCGGACACAGATCTGCCTCACTTACCTACTGTCTCTTAGGGTGCGAAAACTTGGTTCAAGCACCCTCCCATACTACTTCGGGTGAGACCTTGGCGTGAGCAAGTAGGTCATTTCCGAAAGGGCCAGTAGTATAGGGGTTTGTTGGAAAACCTTAACCTCCGAACCTGGGTCAGGACCCTTCAAGCCAATACAGGTGCACCCATCTTAGTTCATCCTAACTGGGACAAACAATTCCACGTCCATATTGATGCCTCCAGCATTGCATTAGGAGTAGTGTTAGCACATCCAGGAGAAACTTCAGTCGATTATCCAGTCTATTTTGCAAGCAGGAAGTTGTTGACGGCTGAGAAAAACTTCACAACAATAGAACGAGAAGCTCTTGTGATGGTATATTCCCTTCAGAATTTTCGCCATTACCTACTAGGATTCATGTTCAAATTATTCATGGACCACTCAACATTGAAGTACCTAGTCAACAAGTACGTGCTTTAAGGAAGGATCTGTAGATGGCTCCTACTATTCCAAGAGTTCACCTTTGAAGTGATAGTGAAACCATGAAGGTTTAATGTGGGTCCTGACCATTTATCAAGGTTGGAAAATGGAGAGAATGGAGGATCCCTAGATGATCAGCTGTCAGATGCTGATCTCTTCAGAGAAGAAGCCATCCTAGACTATTTGGAATAGATAGTAGTTTATCTGGCAACATGACAGTTCTCGATTGAATACACTGTGACTCAAAGAAGACATTTGGTAGTGAAAGCGGCTGAGTATCAATTGATAGTAGGACAAATGTATAATATGGGGTTATACCAAGTCTTGTGCAGATGTATCATGGACCATGAAAGAGAGGATATATTGTGGGAGTGTCATTATAGAGTTACAGGGGGGGGGCCATCTCGGCACAAAACCCACCGCAAGAAAGATATTACAAGCAGGGTTATGGTGGGCCACAATACATAAGGATATTAAATAAGTTGTAAAGAAATTTGATGTGTGCCAGAGAACGGGACGTCCATCACACCGCGATGAGCTCCCACTTCAACCTGTACAAGCACTGCATCCTTTTGAAAAATGGGTCTTTGATTTCATAGGACCAATTTTGATGCAGGGATTCTGCTAGAAAGCAGATCCTGGCATATAAGAAACTCACTGCTCAATCAAGATCAAAAAAATGTTCAATTCTTCTAAAGAATAAATCCATAAAAACATTCAGCTTAAATTCACATGAAGGAAAAAAGAGCCATTCAAATCAACTACATATAACCATATCAAAATTCTCTGGCCAAATATTACATTAGGTGGCCTCTTTCTCTTGGCCCTTTAAACCACTCCTTACTCATTCCACTCTTCAACTATCTCAGATCTTCAACTATGTTTTTTTTCCCTCACAAAAACACTCACATTTATACATAAATAATGAATTTAATTCATTCCAAAAATCTCTCCACCTAATCCTCAACTAAATCTAATTTAAATTCATTTTAGGTGTGGACTCAACTAAGTCTCGTAAATAGAATCCCTACTCCCTAAATTTTCTACCTAATTATATTTTCTCTCATGTCCTTTTAATTATTAAAAGAATATATACAAAATCCTCACCTTTATAATTTCTCTCCTAATTTATTTAAAAATAAAAAATTAATTAATAAAATAATTAAAATGTCACACCACCCTTTATTACATAATTAAATAATGAAAATTGGCCTTGATGCTCCTGCATTAGACTCCCAAGGTTGAAATTAATCATGATCGCCTGATCATGTGTTCGGATCTTCGTCTGCCTGGATCCCATATCTTGTGCTGTAACTTTCCATTTGTCACTGCTTCTGTCTGTTGTTCTTCTCCAGGTCTCCACACTTTATGCTGCATTTCCCCACTGACTATGATTTCACAATATTTTGTTGTCTTTCTCTTACTGCTTCTTCTTTGTTTTACTGTTGTTGGCCTCTTCTGGGATATATTCATCATTATCCTCCTTATTAGTTCAATTTTGCAATCCAATATATTTCCTCCAGCATTGGCAATAAAACCTGTACTCACAAAACAATTTTTAGAATAAAAAACATAAGGCTTTAGTGCCCTTCCGCTGTTGGCAACATTTCAATATGTCGATCTGAATTTCCCTCATCCATCAGCACATCAGTATGCTGATTTAATTCCTCTGTGAGACTATCAGTTAGTCCCTCCTCCCCATCATTTGTTTGAAAAATGTTTCCCTGTTCTGTGTCTTTCAGTAACTTTCCTTGAACATAGATCCTCTGCTTTTCCAACTCTCTTCTCTGAAGATCTAACTTCCTATATAGCCTAACAATCTCAACTGGAGTAGAACTTGGAAATTTTACACAACTTTCCATACCTTCATTTGTTGTTGACCAATCATCATATGGTCCTTCTTCCCCTGCTTCAATACTATGCTGAATATTTCCATAAGACCCCTCTGTCTTCATTTCTTCCTGAGATCTTGCTATCTCAGCATCATTTTGAACAGATTTTAGATTCAACTCTTCTTCTTTAACAAACTTCAAAGTTTGTTCAACACCCTTTGATATACCTGCCATCACACACAAATCATTAGTCTTAAAAACATAATACCTTGTGATCTCACTGGATGCTTCAGTCAACATCTCTCTTTGCTGTTGTGAATCCTTCATTTGATTCAGTTCTTCTGTAGATTTCCCTTCTGTCTCATCACTACGTCCCTTATCCCTCTGGAAATCTTCCTGAATTTTCCTGGTTTCAACATCATTACATTGTAAAAAAATTTCAGCAATCCCATTAAACAAATACACTTGTTTATCTCCTTGGAATTTTCCTTCAGCATTTCCACTTTGTTCCTGTTCCATAACATCTTCGATTTGTTGTCTTACGCCAGACAAGAAGTCATTTATGATTTCTTCCTATTGTAACCAATCAACACATTCCTTCTCTAAAAGGAATTCTCTACCAAACTTTACCTCAAGAATTTCATTCTCCTTTGTGACAGTTCCATTAGACTGTTCACTGTCTTTTCCACATCCTGCAAAAATACATAAGCTGTGAAAAAAATTGCAAGGCTTCATAGCATCAATTTCTTCTCTTACGAACACATCTTCAGATGCTTCTGAACTATCCCAATAGTTCATGAGATCTTCCTCACTGATCTCTTCACCCAGAATTTTGCCATGTTCCGGGCCACAAATGGAAACATCCATTTTTAACTCAGCCTCTCTAAGTTCTTCACAACTCAACATCTGCTCGAGCTTCCTCAACTCCTCCATCAACTGTATGTTTACCTGTTTTTCCCTCTTTGCGTGTAGCTTCTGCCACTTCAACTTCTTTCTCATGTTCCAACCATGTGTTTGGTATTTCACATTTTCCTACAACAACTCCATTAAAAATTCAAGGTGAATTGTTATCTCGGCCTTCTCCTGCTCGTACTCTTCATCAGATCTCCAGAAATGGCTATCAATAGTCAGATTACCCTTCTTTGTGGGATGCCTTTGTTCACGTGTGGACTTCATTTAAGCCACTTCCCTGCAATCCTTCACACTTTTCATTCATCAAAATGCAACTTCTCCTCCTGCGCTTGGCTTCTCTTTGTCCTGGGACCAATCCCTGGCAACCTTTTTGCTGCAAACAACACCTTAGCATGCATGTGTTACATGAACAATTCTTTGGGTGTCGGGCTCTGTCGATCATGCACCCAATTACATTCAAACTTTGTATTTATCGTATGACTCTTTGACTTCAAACTTATACCAAATTTTCATTTTGGATGAAAATGCTCAATCTTGACTCAAAACTATTCAAACTTTCATCTAACACCTTTTTTCACTTCAAGACTCGACCCAAAAATTATGACAATGGATGTTTCAAGTTATACAATCTTCACTTTCTTTCATTTTTCATTCTTTATGAAAAATCATCAATTTTCCTTATCATTCCACATGATACTGAAGTCTTTAGTCAATTGCAATTCAAGTGTTCCAAGATTTATTTAAGGTGAAAATAAATAAACCATTCCATCTTTAATGTTCAAAAATATCTTTCTAAAGTATCATACCTCATGCTCCTGTTAAGGTTATTAGTAAACCTTTCTTTCTGCAACCTCAACCTTCTAGTTTCCATTCCTCCGTGCCATCTTCGTCACCATCCATACTTGCATGCTCACAAGTTTTCATCTTAATGCAAACATTTCCCTCTCGTTGATCTAAGTGTGCCAAGTAAATTTACCATGCCCCTTGCTTACATGCCCATATACTTTTTCATAGTTCACAAATCACCACAGTCTACCCACTTTTATACCCCTTGATAGTAGTCCAAGCTGCTAAACCTGCATTCTCACTTTTTAAAGCATATAAAATGCATATCCACTTAAAATCCCAATTAATCTCATATTGGAAAACTCAATAATGTGGAAGATTATTATTAAATATTTGATTTAACTTTATAATAAAACCCCATTCACAATCTTCATATGCGAAGTTGTTTCTTCTTCATGCTCCATCCACATTTTTGGTCTACTTTACCTTTCTATAACAACTCAAGACGGGAATTTATCTTAGCTCTCTCTCTGTCAATCTGCTTCTGGCTCATAATTTAGCTATGCCACTCCAATTCATGCTCTTCATATGAATCATTGATCTGGAAAAAAAAATGCTACATTGGTTTTGAAACTGCTGTAAATATAAATCACAGCGTTGGTTGAAGGCCCAGGCTTAATCTTGTTCCAACATGTAATTGAAAAATTATCAATTTAGCATTGCAATTCCAATACAAATGTTGCCTTATGCAGCCAAATCCACTACCCTATTCATTGGATCCACAAAGGATCATTGTGATTTCATATTACCATTAAGCATTTGCATAAAAAAAGAACCCATCCTTATTCGTAACCCAAAGGTTTCTAATTATTATTATATCACCATTGCATTGCATTAAAACACCACGTCCTCATTGCCTGTCGTGAACAATATTATTAGGGATATACTCATGCTAGCTCTAGGATCGATTTTTTTTCATTTACTTCAAGTCTTTCCTGTCCTGAAAGATGGCTACCTTGATCATAAAAAAAAAAAAAAAAAAAATGCATGGTGCCAAAGGATGACTTACACTTACAAAACACAAGTCACTATTTTTGCGCGCTTCCTTTCCTGTCAAAGTGCACCCAATCTTGTTAACCTCCGCAAGTAGGCGAGCTTCATCAATGAAAGGCAATTTTGCAACAACCTTCCAAGAAAAATGCTTACCATTCAACTACAGCGTTCAATTCACATTACGCTGCCCATACCTCCACGGTGGTAGTAATCTACCTGGTTCACGACTTCTACAACGTTGGTAGCCATTGCTTACAAGGCATTGGTATTTACCAATTCGAACATCACAGATTTGATTCAAGCCTCCGCCCAGTGATCAGGTTTGGCATTAATTGGATTTAATTCTGCTTCAAAAGAAAATGAAATTTCAATTGTTCTGATTTCTCCATCCAGTCAGAGTGGCTACTACGATGGTCGTAAACATGGCTTCTATGCTCACACTTGCTTGCATCCCTTCAATGGTTTGGTGCTACAGGCACACGATGGTTTCTGATCGAATCTGTACTAATGGTTGTGCTCTTGAAGAGTATGAATGCTCGATTCTGCACCTCTTTGAAATGACCCTGCGTTGGTTTTAGACAGCTGCTCACGATTTTCGTTGACACTAATTTAATGCTCATTCCACGCTGCCTCAACGCAATTAAATTTTTTTGTTTGTTACCTCACTTGCCATTCATCCGAAATGAACAGTGGTTTTCTTTAACATGATCGGCGCAGTTGAAAATTCTCCCTCGAATTGCTACTACAACTCCATAATCGGTCTTTTCTCACTGTCTCCATTGCTAAACGAATGCAACAACAGTGAATTGTTTTAACGTTGGTGTCAATGCCCTCAACGAGCTCTAACACTCTTGTTAGCTTCGCCTGGAATTCTCTGCAATCGATCAATCCACGTGAGATGTCACAAATTCATGGTGATCTTACAATACGTCCACGTTTATGGACAATTTTCTCCCATTTCCATTTGGCTCTTGCATGCAAATTAGTTTCTCACAGTGCACACACAGTCTATGCACACATATATATACAAAACAGGCATCTTAACAGGCTCTGATACCAAATGATAGAGGGATTCTGCTAGAAAGCAGATCCCGACATATAAAAAACTCACTGCTCAATCAAGATCAAAAAAATGTTCAATTCTTCTATAGAATAAATCCATAAAAACATTCAGCTTAAATTCACATGAAGGCAAAAAGAGCCATTAAAATAAACTACATATAACCATATCAAAATTCTCTGGCCAAATATTACATTGGGCGGCCTCTTGCTCTTGGCCCTTTTAACCACTCCTTACTCACTCCACTCTTCAACTATCTCAGCTCTTCAACTATGTCTTTTTCCCTCACAAAAACACTCACATTCATACACAAATAATTAATTTAATTCATTCCAAAAATCTCTCCACCTAATCCTCAACTAAATCTAATTTAAATTCATTTTAGGTGTGGACTCAACTAAGTCCCGTACATAGAATTCCTACTCCCTAAATTTTCTACCTAATTCTATTTTCTCTCATATCCTTTTAATTATTAAAATAATATATACAAAATCCTCACCTTTATAATTTCTGTCCTAATTTATTAAAAAATAACAAATTAATTAATAAAATAATTAAAATGTCACACCCCCCTTTATTACATAATTAAATAATGAAGATTAGCCTTGATGCTCCTGCATCAAATTGCACCTCTGGTAAGACATTCACAGGAAAGGTACATAATTACTGCAACATATTATCATACCAGATGGGCAGAGGCTGCACCAGTGAAGGAATGCACAGCAGACACAATAGCTAGGTTCATTTTCAAAAATATTATTAGCAGATTTGGCTACCCCAGAAGCCTAACCAGTGATCAAGGTACACACTTCATCAATAAAAAAAATCAAATCTCTATTAGATAATTTTATGGTGCAACATCATAAGAGCAGTCTGTACCATCCTTAGGAAAATGGAACAATTGAAGCATTTAATAAGGTCCTAGAAAAGGGAATAACCAAGATCTGCAATTCCAATCAAGATGATTGGGATGAGTGCATACCAGCAACATTATGGGCATACAAGACAACTGTAAAAATATTACACAATCAGACTCTGTTCCAGCTAGTGTATAGGAGAGAAGTGGTGGTACCTATTGAATTTAGCATACTGAGTCTATTAAGTGATTCAATAGTACATCGGACAGAGGGAGACTCAATCAAGGAATGCCTGCATGAGCTACAAGAGCTTGAATAATATACATTTCTAGCAGAATTCCATCAAACGGTCCAAAAATAAAGGAAGAAATCTTGGCATGACCGCCATATAAACCATAAAACGTTTACAGTCGGAGGGAAATTTTTATTGTACGAAATTTTTTTTCAAAATTTCCCAGGCAAGCTCAGAATGCACTGGATGGGACCATACCATTTCATTGAAATTCGAGATTCAGAAGCAGTTCAATTGGCACAGCTAGATGGCCAAGTGTTACAAGGATGGGTGAATGGCACACACCTAAAGCCTTATCATGAGTAAGTTTCATAATTTAATTTTCAAATAACTCTCGTAACCGAGAGGAGTCAATAGGTTAGAATATAAATAGATTGAGTCAACCAGTCGAGAAGCGAAGACTGTGTCACAACCATTTGTGGTTGAGGGGAGGGTAGTGTCTAACGAATCATCCATGTTAGAAAGCCAAGCGTGTCAAACATCATTCCATCATAGTAACCCATCATACCAATTTTAGTCCGTAGGATCACCAAGATTTGAGAATCAACTGCCATAATTAGTAACAACCATACTGTAATAAATTTTCCATATTAAGCCATAATCATTACCCATCACGTCTACCCAAATCCCAAAGACACAATCAACAATGTCAGAATACACCTCATCGCGGTAACTAATCGCACGATTATAGCCGTAGGGGAGACAGAAAAATTAATTAGTTATGGGGTCTTATCAACCTCATTTGTGCTAGTTACATTACTTAGCCCACATGAAAGAAGAAAGCACAAGAGTGCTGGAAAATTCCGAGTTAGAACAAGAAACAACAGCAACAACAAGTGAAATTTCATCAGAGGAAGTTCAAAGAGGCAGTCCAGTAGAAGGAATTCACAGAGAGAGAGTAGGGATAACACTTCAAGTATACAAAATAAGGACAAATATGACAAAGGTAGCAACAACAATTTTCGAGCATGATCTCGATGAGAGAATTTAGAATATGGAATCGTTAATGGGAAAGTATGATAATGCGTCGCTCATTGACACCGATTTCACAGATTCATACCAATTTCTGGCTATGAAGAGGCAGGTATACATAGAGAATTATGCTACGGAATGAGGAGGGGAAGCAACAAGAATGAATCTGGAGTTCAGAGCTATCGAGAGGTCGACAATACTAAACCTCAAGAACCTCCCAGTGTTTGGAACCATGGGAGTAGCAATGCAGTGTATGAAATTCCTGCTGAGCAGAATCCAGAATGGATCACTGTGGCTAGGGTGGGAGATATCGATACATGCAGAAGATATCAACAAGCTCACGGGATTATCAATAGAAGGAAAGGATGTCTCAACGGTGTTCCAGAATGTGTCTAAAAGAGCTAAGAAGGTGGGATATTGTGATTACTATAAGAAATATGAGACCAAAAGAGGAGGGAAGGGAGCGAAGATAGACCTCATCAATAGTCCAGCAGTTAAATTTTCCTATTACCTAATAGCAAGTAAGATGATGAGGCACTACACCAAGGGAAAATGCACCCTCGACACCATTTCAGTTGTGGAACACTACCTCCAGGGAACCCAACTGAACTGGTGTACATTTCTACTGAACGAATTGTTCGAAGCCTACGAAGATAACTACAGAAGAGCCACAGGGTTCATTTACGACTACCTCATGATGGAATTTGCGATGTGTAAATGGACTCACCCGGGGGTAAGACAACTCGCAAAAACCACAAATGACCAACCAATGGCGATGAATTTTACACCCTGAAAAATCTCAGGAGATCCCAGCACAAATGAGGTAAATGAAGAAGCTTTCTCATTCTAGTACAGGAAAATGGTGGATGTGGTGGTGAGATAGCAAAGGGTTCTGAGGAATGTATTGGACAGATATTCCTCTCAGATATGGTTTGGGGTCACTCACAAGCATACATATATTAGACCCACTTGCGTGGATGAAACCACACTTAAAATGAGACAGTTAAAGTTTCAGGTTGACGAAAAGGCATTCCACACCGAATTCTGTTCATGGGCGGGAGTTCGAATGGAGATCATAAGTGGAATACATCACTATTCTTTTGAGGGCATGCTGCCGAGAGCACTCCCAGGGGAGACACCAAATGAAACAGTGAGTAGAGTTTCTTGATTGTAGCTAACACCTATACTAGAACAGTTGGACACGAGGATAAAGGGCTTCATTCGGGTAATACAAACTCTCACAAGTGCTTCTCCTGTGTTTCCTTCCTTTTCAGAGTTTCAGTCTTCAAGTTCTACATCACCATCGATGATTTCACCTATTGTCATTGCCCTACCTCCCACCATGTTTAATTGACCCCCAGCAAGCACAGTAATTCCAATCTAGAAGAGTAAGGCACTTAAACCAACCGTAGCTACCCCTAAGGCCAAGAAAGAAAGAATCATGGTGCCTAGGAAAATATTTTACCTCACCAAGGAAGATCAGACCCAAACCATGGATATGGGGGTACCAATTCAAAAAGAGCCAGAGGTTTCCACCCAGGTCACGTCTGAGCTACCTGTGTTTGATCCGTTCTTAGTTTTGAATATTCAAAAATCATCTCTACCCCACACTCACACCTCTTCACCTTGCACTCACCATTCATCACCCCATACTTCATTTATTTCCAAGGACCAATCCACCCGCACTCCATCCACCTCAGCAACTATCTCAGACCTAGTAAAGGTAAGAAAAAAGACAAATGGGGACATCGAGGCAGAAGTTAACTTGAGTACAGCTATGGTACCCGAGGTTAACCAACCTCTAGTGGGGCAGGGCACTTTCCTAGAACTATTAGTTGAGGGAGGATCTTTTACTGCAGACACAATGCCCTCGCAAAAAGAGCTGAACACATTTCAATAGGCCAATTGATACTACAACAAATTTATCCCACCACTAGTATGAATAACCCAGAAGGTCAGCCGCCCCAACAGAACCAACCTGCATCACCACATGAGCACTCGACAAGATCAATAGCCAGCGGCCAACCCCTCAGAGAGAGACCGCCAATCCATGACATGTCCGGTGTTGAGAGTATGCAGACCTGGGGTACTGAACAACTATACAACTTCATTCAGCAGGCAGCACAGGTTCGAGCAGCAACAACAACAGATCAATGTACTTACTAAAGAGTGCAATCAGATAAAATGGGAGAAGGAAATTCTACAAGAACAACTGGAAAAGGTAACTGGGATCTTCAAGGATCTTTGGCCAACAATAGTTGCCCAATATGACAAGACGTCGGAGGACGTATTGGCCTACTCCATGGTCGAACGATCTATCCGAGTAAAAATAACATGTGTAAATCTCAACAAGGAAAACCAAGAGCTCAAACAAATTCTCACAACATGACCAAGATTACCAGATCCTGCTGTGATATATGCTGAGAAGGTTACCGAGAAGCAGAAGCAGGTAACTGAAATGCAAGGAACCCTGGGGATGACAGTCGGAGAGGATTACAACCTCCTAAATAATTTACACAAATGCTCTAATTCATTAACTATGAAAGCCCAACCTATCTCAGCACAACTTCAGCATATTTTATAAGAGATAAAAGAGGCCACAGATCCCGTCAGCATAACCCAGCTATAAAACCAAGCAGAGGTACTGGAAACTAAGATGCACAAGATAGAGGAGAATTTTTCTGCCACAAAGAAGTTCTTCAGAGAGCTAAGGCAACCAGTCAAGAAGACAGCAGAGGAAATACAACAAATGGCCTCTGAGGCTGAAGTAAAATCCAAGAAGTATTCAGCAAACTACCGCATGTTTCAGGAGAAACCGAGGCTGAAAGAGTTGCCACCGAAACTGACCAGTTGATTAAGGAATGGTAACAGACAATTAACGAGTTCGCAGAACTCAAGTCTTCATCACTAAGAAAGGTTCCCGAGTTGGGGCATTTGTTTGGATAGAGTGAGGAAACAAAGAAGACAAAGACAGCCGCAGAAGCAAATAGACCAATGGAAACCGAAGCAACAGGAAAGGATTGACTTGGGACAAGTCAATAGCATGTGGTCAGGGCTTGTTGGGGCCTTTGTTTTGAAAAAGGAATAGTTTTGAGTTGCAGATAATAGGTGGTGGAGCACAATCATGGTAGACAGGGAGCTATTAGGGTTGCAGATAGATGGAAGATAGGTGGCGTGGTAGTTGCGGAAAAGAACACAGATGACAGGTATGGGAGACAAAGATAATCAGTAGAACTCCAAGTAATCAGGAAGAAGTGGAAAAAAACAAGAAGGAAAAGAAGAAATACTGACTGTCATGTTGGTGGAAGAAGAAATATGCAATTAGCCAGTGTAGATAGGAGAGTTAGTCTGACAGAGGGCCGAGTGAGAGAGCCATAGGAGAGCTCTATTAGATCTCTTTTGTATTGAACCACCCTGTAATAGAATCTGCAGAGTGATGTAAGTTGTTTGATAATGATAATGAAAGATGGTTCTTGCTATGTTTGATGTTCTAATTTAAGTGTTAACTAGTTGCTTATTGTGAATGTATGCACTATTTTAAATTTTATTTTAGCATCCTAACTATGCTTAATGAGTAATATCTTATACAAGGTAGTGAGATTTGTTTACTATTTCAGGTTCCTTTAGTTTCTCTTCATGGTTGTAATTTTTTGGTACTTGATCTACTTCCTAACCTTACTAAGGTCACGACACACCTCGGGTGAGACACTCTGCTCCTTGGAGTAGGGTGAAAATGCTGACGTTGTGCTAGAATACTGCGGGAAACCTTGTTGGCCTCTCTCCTGAACCTAGGTCTTGCTCAGAGACCTCATTTTTCTCCAACATTGTTTTACATTCAATTCCAAAATATTGAAAAATACAAAAATATTTTGACTTTAATACCTCGTAGGAGTAGGGAAAACCAAGGAAAATTCTTACCAAAAACCCCCACATCCCCACATAGTCACCCTTTACTCTTCTCCAGTTATTGTGAGGTAGAACACCCTATAGGTGAACTACTTGAAGACTTTGAAGAACCTATTGGGGAAGAAGAGGAACTTGCTTCACCTAAGGAACCTGGTTCAAAAATTCAAGCCATGGTTGAAACTAGGGCCCAAGGATTCTTTCCCATTAGAGAAAATGATGGAGAAAATATAATGAAGAACATCAGTCCCTTAGCCCTTACACATTTCCATGGCCTTACTTTTAAGGATCCTGACACCTTCATGTTCGATTTTGTTGTTGTTTACAAGACCTATGACTATGCCTCATATCACCAAAAGCTAAAATTTTTCCTATCCACTATCAAGGATGTAGCATTGTGCTGGTTCATTGGTTTTCCTGGGAACAGTATCACTACCTGGGAACAGATGCAAGTGTTGATCAGCGATTGTCATTGATGTCAACCCAAGTAGCACCACGGGCTACCCCAATATTGAATGGTAATTTTGACCTACCAAATTACTATATTATGGGTCAAGAATTCTTTTGATGGTTTCTTCTTGTTGGGATGTTTCCATTGATATATGGTGTGCCACGTAATTCTTCACGGTTTGAGAGATATTCATGTTTGAAGTTTGTAACCCTAGTCAGTGGGCTAAAACCCAATGGGGTTGTGGCATGGTTCATTGAAAATTTGTAATTAATATTTTTTAAGCTCCTAAAATCCCTCCCATGTTCACTTGTTGAAGCCCCTCTCAACCTAAGCATTTATATAAATTGTGATCCTCATATCCTCCTTATGCAAGGGATTTTTCCATCTACAACAGGTCATCGTAGAATTTTTTCTCTAACGTTTTTTATACAAAGGTTCAGAAGCAGAAATTTTTATGAGGCGAAGCCAGAATCTTGAGGAAGCTCCTATGAAAATTTCAGATTAAGGTACGCAATAGTTTTGGAGATATGATCTGTGGAAGTCAGTGTTTTTGCAAGATCCTAAAATTCATCTCAAAGAAGTGACCTTGGGAAAATCATCATAACTCTCTCTCTGAGTATCAGATTGGAATTCTGTAAAAAGTGGAAGATAAGCATGGAATGTAGTTTTCACTCTATCAATTTTAGAGCCAAATGAAGAAATAGTGACATGTGGAACGTCGTACAAGTTCGCTCTACTGAAATAGTACATAATTAGGGCATTGTGAGAGATTAGGCATAACTCTCCCTTGAAGAATCCAAATTGGGTCAGACCTATGGCATTGGAAATGAGAATCAGAGGAATACTATAGTACCAAAAATCAAATATTGGGGATCTAAAATAACATAGATACACCAGATTCAATATCGAGCTCCTAGAAGGCAAGAAAAAGCTAGATCATGTGTTGTTAAGGGCTACAAAGGACCAGACTTTCTAGGACAGCAAGGCAAAGAAAGGTGCAGCAGAGGGTAGAATGAAAAGAGTAGCAACCAAGGTGTAGAAAAATAGTAAGAATTTCATCACATGAAGTCTTCAAGTAGGCAGCACTGCATACAGTCATTGTAAAGGTATCATTGTACTAAGTCATTGTAAATACATTATTGTAAAAATTGTTCTAGTATCTATCTGCCAAGAGTTGAAGAGGCAGTTTCGGGAGGTCTAGGATCATCATTAGGTCGTTATTTCATAGTTTGGGTTATGTTCTAGTATGTCTTCTTCTTCTACATCATTCTATATCATTGTAAAGTGGACCATTTTCCCTGGTACGGGAGTCCATTCTTCTTTTATTCTTCTATAGGGTGGTAGGGTGGTGCTAGGGTGAGTTGTAGCTCATTGGGTGTTGGGGCATCCGTTTAGTTGATTATTGAAGAATATCAAGCATTAGAACATCCATCCAGTGGGAGATGGAGAAGAATGATTTTCTAGATTCTAGGAAGTTGAAGCTTTATTTTCAATTGGAGTTGAATATTAAAGAATTATTATAAAAGCATTAGGTGTTTTTTGTCCTGGAGTGGGTTTCCACCTTAAAAAATATGTGCATTTGTGTTCCTTTTGTTTTTTGCTATCATTGTACAAATACTGATAATAATTAAAGATTAAATAATGCTCTTATTGAAAGGAATACTGATTCACCCCCCCCCTCTCAGTATTTCCAACAATTGGTTTTAGAGCTTGGTTCCTTCAATAGCAGTTTAACAACTGGAAGGAGTTCATGGAGCATACCAAGAATGGTGTACCTTTGTTCAATGAAAATAATTATGCACTCTGGAAAGGAAGAATGGAGATCTATCTCTTGGCGCAAGGTTACGAAGTATGGGACACTGTTCAAAATGGATTTACATCAACCACGGATGAACAAGGTAAGAAGAATTTGTTAAATGATGAAAAAGAAAACAATATTATTATCAATGGACTTATTGAATATGATTATCATAAAGTGTTGGGTTATAAAACTGCTAAAAATGTATGGGACAAGCTTGAGAATATATATGCAGGTGACTCAAATGTCAAAGAAGAAAAGCTTCAAATCTATAGAGAAATATTTGAGCAACTCATAATGAAAGAAGATTGCAACATTGTTGCATATTTCCAATATGTTGATGAAATAACCAATACTCTGGAAGGATTGGGAGAGCCAGTTGACAAGAAGACTATTATGTGAAAGATTCTTAGAACGTTACCAGGGAGATTCAACCCAAAGGTATCGGTCTTAAAATACAGTGCAAATCTAGACAAACTCAGCAAAGAGGAATTACATGGAGTTCTCATATCATATGAAATGAGACTTGATGAAGAAGATGGTACTTTGCATCTAGAAACTATGTTCGTTGCATCTAAGAAAACCAATAAGGAAAAACAACCTTCAATTGAAAATACATGCACCTGCAAGTGTGAAGAAAAGGGAGATGATGGAGAAGGTCTTTTAGATGAAGAATATGCTTACTTTATGAGAAAACTAAAAATTGGTAAGGGAAAATTCAAAGGTAAACTTCCATTGATATGTTTCGGCTGTGGTGAGGTTGGGAATTTCACAGCAAAATGTCCAAACAGAAGTGATGGCAACTCAAAAGGAAAGAAAGGCTTTAAGAAATTCAAAAAGCAAAGATCCAAAAGGAACTTTCTTTCTAAAGAAGATAGCTCATCATCTGATGAAGACAATGACAGCAAAGAAGAAGTCAATGAGAGAGTATTGTTTATGGACAAGCACAATAAACAAGAGCTATCAAACAACAAAGAAGAAGGATTGACCATAGAAGAATTTTATAAGCAGTCAAGCTTATAAAAGAGCTCAAGGTAGAGAAGATCCATTTGAATACTCTTGAAGAACAAGTTCAAGGTCTCAAAATTGAAGTTGAAGAACACAAATGTATTGAAGAGTCACTTCAAAAGAAGTTGGAAGAAAGCAACCAAGAAAGGGAAGCATTAGAAGCCAAAGTAGTCTCGCTGCGTAAGGAAGTGAAGAAGGGAAAAACTGTCCAAAACTATGCTAACAACTCAAGGGAATTGGAAGAAATCATCAACAATCAATGATCTTACAATGACATAACTGGCCTCAATTACAAAGAAGAAGAAGCAGGACCTTCTACAACAAAATACAATGAACCTATGAGATCTAACATGCATGTAGACTTCATTGGACAAGATTCACAAGCACATCCTTTGAAGAAGATTCCTCGATGAAGATTTCCATCCAGGTACCAACATATTTTTCATGGCTATTGTTATTGATGTGGAAAATTTGGTTATAAAGCTGTAGAATGTCGCACGTACCCTAAGAACCAATACAATTCCAGGAGATCCTTCAAATATGAACCTCCCAGGGCTCAATGAAACATCAATAGATTTGAACATTTAAGAAATAATATGGAATGTTACAAATTTTAGAACTTTGGACACATAGCTAGAGACTGCAGAATTGAAAATCCTCCAGAATAATCTTCTAAGCCACGGAATGAACGAACATGGAAGAAGAAGAAGACAGATAATTGTGCTCTCGCTCTCAAGGCTCAAAACAACAAATATGTGTGGTATGTTTACAGTGGTTGCTCAACACATATGACTGGAGATAGAAGGAAATTTGTATCTCTGAAAGAGAAGAAGGATGGAACCGTATCCTTTGGAAATGATGGATATTCAAATGTTATAGGATCAAGTACCGTCACTCTTGGAAGAAAATATGTTATATCCAAGAATGTTCTATTGGTTGAAAACATGAATCACAATCTACTCAGTGTTGGAAAAATGTGTGATCAAGGACACACAATGCTATTCAACTCCACAAAATGTGAAATCAGGAAAGGCAGGTATGGTAAAATTGTGGCTACATCAAGTCGAGCTCCAAACAACATATATGTTCTGGATGAAGTAACTAAAGCATGTCTACTAGCTAAAGAATATGAAATCTAGTTATAGCACAAACGAATGGGTCACATAAACTTTAACAATATTGTCAGGATAAGAAAAAAGGAAGTAGTATGAGAAATGCCAAAAAATCTCGAAACCTTCCAACACACTATGTGAGGCCTGTCAGCACGGCAAGCAGACAAAAGTCCAATTTAAAACAGAAGAGCACTTTGCATCACATCCATTGGAATCGATACATACTGATCTATGTGGTCCTATGAGAACAAAAGGCTTAGATGGAGAATTATATTTCATGTTAATGATAGATGACTATAACAGGATGACAACCGTCAGTTTTCTAAAGAAAAAATCTAAAGAATTTGAGTGCTTTAAGATCTACAAGGAGTTGGTAAAAAATGAAACTGATTTGAAAATAAAGTGTCTAAGACCATATAATGGTGGAGAATTCACTTCCAAATTATTTCAGCAATACTGTGACGAAAATGGAATAAAAATACAAATTTCAACAGCACGAACACCTCAACAAAATGGAGTTGCTGAAAGAAAGAATAGAACCGTACATGAAATGGGTAGAACAATGTTGAAAGACTCAAAATTGGATGAAAAATTATGGGTTCAAGAAATTGATATGACAATCTTCATTATCAACCGAAGTCTTCTTAGAAATAATTTCAACAAGACCCCATATGAATTATGGAAAGGAAAAACAACTAATGTAAAATATTTCAGAATCTTCAGAAGCAAATGTTATATCAAGAGAGAAGATCAAAATTTGGGTAAGTTTTAATCACGCGTTGATTAAGGTATCTTTGTTGGTTACTCACGCAAAATAAAGGCGTACAAATTTTATAATCTAAGATGAAAACTTATAGTGGAGAGCATAAATGTTACATTTGACAAAGATGGTGTTCTAGCGAATAATGATGAGGATCTAGAATCTTTGAAACTTGAGACAGAGGCTAAAAAAGACACTGATAAAATTATAGAACAAGAAGAAAATATCAACCAGGAAGAAGTAAATAATGATCATCAAGAAATAACAGAAAAACAACAATAAGATCCTCCAATGAGAAAAAAAGAATGGATTCAAAAGAACCATCCATCAAATCAAATCATTGGTGACATAAATGAAGGTCGACAACTTCATTCATCACAACAAGCTCACATTTATTTTCTAGCAACCTTTGAGCCTAGTAGTTTTGAGGAAGCTAGCTAGAATGAACATTGGGTAGCAGCTATGAATGAAGAATTGGATCAAATCGAGAAGAATAACACCTGGGAATTAGTTCCATGACCAAAATATAAAAATGTCATTGGGACTAAATGGGTGTTCAGGAACAAATTGAATGAAGATGGATAGGTTACCAGAAACAAAGAAAGATTGGTTTGCAAAGGCTATGCACAAGTGGAAGGAATTGATTTCGATGAAACATTTGCACCAGTTGCTAGAATGGAAGCCATCCAAATGTTTCTTGCCTATGCATGTTCAAGAAAAATAAAATTCTACCAAATGGATGTTAAGTCAGCATTTCTGAATGGAGAATTAGAAGAAGAAGTTTACATCGAACAACCTGAAGGTTTTCTACTATCAGAAAAAGAAGACTATGTTTCCAAGTTAAAGAACACTCTATGTTGTCTCAAGTAGGCCCCCAGAGCATGGTATGCTCGTCTTGATAGATATCTATGTCAACAAGGGTTCAAGAAAGGTACTGTTGATAGCAATCTTTATGTACAAATAGATAAATATAATTTAACAATCGTTGAGGTATATGTGGATGATATAATATTTGGTAGCAATGATGATTGACTAAGTAAGAACTTTTCTACAAAGATGCAAAGTGATTTCGAGATGTCTTTACTTGGTAAGCTAACATACTTCTTAGGGATTCAAATATCTCAGCAACAGAAAGGAATATTTATATGTCAAGCCAAGTACATGATCAAGGAAATGCTCAAGAAATTAAAAATGGAAGTTTGCAAACCCTTCCTTACTCCGATGGTAACAGGTTACAAATTGAGCATAGACGACTCATCTAAGGATGTGGATCAAAGGTTGTATAGATCTATGATTGGTAGTATTCTATATGTAACAGCCTCCCAGCCAGATGTTATGCAAGCAGTTGGACAAGTAGCAAGATTCCAAGAAGCACCAAAATAATCACATATTATTGTCGTCAAAATAATTCTTCGATATCTAAAGGGCACAGAAGAATATGTCTTGTGGCATCCCAAGCATAAAAATCTCATTATTCAAGCCTTTACAGATGTAGATTAGGTAGGAAGTGTTGATGATCATAAGAGTACTAGTGGAGCAACATTCTATCTAGGTGGTTGTCTCGTATCAGGGTTGAGTAAAAATCAAACCTCAATCTTGTTATCTATAGTGGAAGCATAATACATTGCAATGGAATCATGTTGTACTCAAGTCCTTTGGATGAAAAAAAAATTGAAATATCTTCAAGTACAATTTAGTGAGCCTATTCCCATATTCTGTGACAACATTAGTGCCATCAGCATCTCCAAGAATCCTGTCATGCATTCAAAAACAAAACGCATTCCAATCAAATATCATTTGGTTAGAGAACAAGTCACTGAAAATAATATCAAACTTGAGTATGTTGATACAAAAGAACCAATCATTGATATCTTCACTAAACCTTTACCTCGTGAAGCATTTGAATATCTTCACCAGAAGCTTGGGATTCTCCCAAGTTCTCATTAGATTACAGGTCCACAGGACGGTTGTGTGTTAGGGGGAGTGGAAGTGTGTACCGATCCACAAGATGGTTGTGTGTCAAAGGGAGTTACTCTTTGCCATTGATGTCAAAGGGGGAGATAATGTTGTAGGAAGAGGTGTCATGATCGTAGGGGGAGTACTTGTGTTTCCATCAATGCCAAAGGGGGAAATTGTTGATCAGTGGTTTTCATTGATGTCAACCCAAGCAGCACCAGGGGCTACCCTAATATTGAATGGGAATTTTAACCTTAAAAATTACTATATTCTGGGTCAAGAATTATTTTTATGGTTTCTTCTTGTCGAGATGTTTCCATTGATATATGGCACACCATGTAATTCTTCATGGTTTGAGAGATATTCATGTTTGAAGCTTGTAACCCAAGTTAGTGGGCTAAAACCCCATCGAGTTGTTGCATGGGTCATTTAAAAGTCATAATTAATATTTTTTAAGCTCCTAAAATCCCTCCCATTTTCACTTGTTGAAGCTCCTCTCAACCTAAGAATTTATAAAAATTGTGATCCTCATATCCTCCTTATGTAAGGGATTTCGCCATTTGAAATAGATCATCATGGAATTTTCGCTCTAACTTTGTTTCTACGAAGGTTCAGAAGCTGAAATTTTTATGAGGCAAAGTCGAAATCTTGAGGAATCTCCTGCAAAAATTTCAGATCAAGGTGCACAATATTTTTGGTGATATGATCTGTGGAAGACAGTGTTTTGGCAGGTTCGTGAAATTCATCTCAAATAAGTGACCTTGGGAAAATCGTCATAAATCTCTCTCTTAGTATCGGATTGGAATTATATAAAAAATGGAAGATATAAAATGGATTTTAGTTTTCTCTCTATCAATTTTAGGGCCAAATCAAGAAACAGTGACACGTGCCACGTCGTACAAGTTCGCTCTACTGAAACAGTCCATAATTAGGGCATTGTGAGAGATTAGGCATAAATCTCCCTTGAAGAATCCAAATTGGGTCAAACCTATGGCATTGGAAATATGACTCAGAGGACTACCATAGGACTAAAAATCAGATATTGGGGATATGAAATAACATAGGTACACCAGATTCAATATCGAGCTCCTAGAAGGCAAGAAAAATCTAGATCATGTGTTGTTAAGGGTTGCAAAGGACCAGACTTTCTAGGGAAGAAAAGAAAAGAAAGGTGCAGCAGAGAGTAGCATGACAAGAGAAGTAACCAAGGTGTAGAGCAGTAGCAAGAATTTCATCACATGAAGTCTTCAAGTGGGCAGCACTTCATACAGTCATTGTAAAGGTATCATTGTACTAATTCATTGTAAATACATTATTGTAAAATTTTTTCTAGTATCTATCTTCCAAGAGTTGAAGAGGTAGTGTTGAGAGGTCTAAGATCATCATTAGGTTGTTATGTCATAGTTGGGGTTATGGTCTAGTGTGTCTTATTCTTCTACATCATTCTATATCATTGTCAAGTGGACCATTTTCCCTGGTACAAGAGTCCATTCTTCTTTTATTCTTCTATAGGGTGGTAGGGTGGTGCTAGGGTGAGTTGTAGCTCATTGGGTTTTGGGGCATCCATTCAGTTGAATACTGAATAATCTCGAGCATTGGAGCATCCATCCAGTGGGATATGGAGAAGAATGATTTTCTAGATTCTAGGAAGTTGAAGCTTTATTTTCAATTGGAGTTGAATATTAAAGAATTATTAGAAAAGCAATAGGTGGTTTTTGTCCCATAGTGGGTTTCCACCTCAAAAACTATGTGCATTTGTGTTCCTTTTGTTTGCTACTATCATTGTTAAAACACTGATAATAATTGAAGATTAACTAATGCTCTAATTGAAAGGAATACTGATTCACCCCCCCTCTCAGTATTTCCAATAGCAAGAGTCCTTCAACAACAAATATAGAGACTATTGCAAGTCCAAGGAGCCCAAAGAGGAGATATTTAGGATGACTTTGGGACTTGATGAATCCCGAGAAGATTATGAAGAAATATTCCAAATGAACTATAAAAGAGCCAATTGCACCCTTGATCCTAGATCACTCAAATTGGTACTTCTCCAAGGGATAAGGGAAGAGGTGATAGAAACCCTTAATATGTTTTTTGGAGGAGATATCTACTAGCTACCTTATGAGGACATCAAGACTATATTTTGAAACCACTTTAGGGGAGATAGGAAGAAAGGCAGAGCTATCCAAAGCATGAGCAACACCCCTTCATCTTCCACCTCCATCAAGCATGAGATTGGAAACATGTTGGAGTACTTCAAAAGTGATATTTTTCACACCTTTTCTTTGCAAATGGATACAATGCAGATTAAGAGGAAACAAGAGGAAGCGGAGAGGGCCTTAGCTATATTTTTCCCTAGATGTACCAGAAAACACCCTAAAAATGAATGTCCATTGAATTCCTTAAAGGTTTTCTTAGGCTTTGAAGAGAATCATGCCATAGATAATGTCCCTCTTTAACTGGTCTCAAAATTGTATATCAATGTGGGGAAGGAGGCCCAGAGAAACTCTGTTTCATAAATCAAAGGAGGCATCAAGGGCCTTGGTCATATCAGCAAGGCATGGAAGGTGCACCTTACTCCTACTACCATGCAAACAAGAGTGCACCCATGCAATCTTGGTATACATCCACTCCTCCATCATGGCCTACACCTCCTACTTGTCCTTATACCCCTCTATATCACCCTCAGCCTATAAATCAACCCTTCTAGTAGTATGTTCCTCAACCACCTCAGTGGAGCAACCCATCACAAGGGTGGAGGCCCAAACACAACCAATCACCTGCTTTAATGCCTCCACCCCAACCTAACCCTCAGCTCACCGATTCTTCTCCACCTAAGTTTCCTCAGATGCCTTCCCATCCCATTACAAACCCAAACAACAAGAAGGAATAATAGGTTTAAAGTGGAGAAACAACATATCCAGCTTATCTTGTGGAGATACATGAAATTAACCTTGGTTCAGGAATAGTACTCCGAGACAATCATCCTCCATCTCAACCTACAAAGGTTGAGGAGGAAAAGGAAGAAAGAAACCCTTAGACCAATCAACCTCCTTTTCCCGAGCACCTGATCCACCCTAGTTAGAACACCCTAGAAGAGATTGAACTTATAGGAGAAACAAAGAATCTGTGTGTGAAAATACCCCTTCTCCAGGGCATTAAGGATGTTCCTATTTACAATAGGCTCATCAAAGAAAATTCTTTAAAAAGCCTGGGAGAAATAAGAAAGATACCCCCACAATCCATGTTGCAGGATAACTATCTGACTTAATGTTGGGAAGGGTGATCTTCTCAAAGTACCTGGACCTTAGAAATCTAGTAGTAGATGTACACATTAGAGGTGTTATATTCTTCCACACTCTAATTGATCTTGGGGTTTCCATAAATGTGATGACTAGGGAAACCATGCTTAAAATCAACATCCAAGGAGCCTTGAGAAAGACCACCATTGTTCTACAACTTGTAGACAGATCCACAGTAGCTTCGGATGGAGTTGTGGAGCATGTTATGGTCTCGATTGACTCCTCGGAGTACCCTACATATTTCCTAGTCCTTCAGCAGAAAACCAAGTTTAATGGATATCCCCTCATTTTAGGAAGACCTTGGTTGGTCGTTGTTGATGCTTATATTAGTTGTAGGGTTAGAAACATGATTATCAAGAATGTTCCCTTGTCCAAACAGCTGGTATGATATCCTCCTACTCAGCCTTCCATTGACTATGACCTACCCTTGTGGTCGAAGGATGAAGAAGAAGAATATTAAGTGTAAAATACCACACCCTACCCCATTTCTACCATAAATATTGTTCTTAGAGGGGGGGAACATGATGAGGATGATATCATTGACCACATCCTTCAAAGCCATCCCCCCAGTACCTTTCCACTTAATGACCTAGTGAGAGAATCTAAAATCCACCCTTGGATTGAGATGCAATTAGTTGACTCAACCTCTAAAGCCACCAAGGCTGTGGAATTTGGACCATATAAATACCTAGATATTAACTCATCCCTCTTGGCCAAAGAAGAAGAGAAATTGTTCTAGTTCTTGAAGGAAAACTTAGATGCTTTTGATTAGGACTACAAGGGCATGAAAGGGGTGCATCCATCAGTGTGCACATGTCATATCTATATTAAAGATGGATGCAAGCAAGTGTGCCAGCCTCAAAGGAGGATGAACCCAGCCTTAAAATACATAGTGAAGGAGGAACTGCAGAAGTTGCTAGATGTAGGCTTCAACTACCCCATATTAGACAGTGAGTGGGTGTCTCCTCTTTTTCTATTCCCAAAGAAAAATGGTAAGTGGTGAATCTATTTTGACTACCGAGAACTAAACAAAGCCACTAAGAAATACCATTTCCCTTTTCCCTTCATCAATCAAGTCCTAGATGGTCTCGCAACAAAGAATTTTTTATCTTTCTTGGATGGATTCAATGGGTATAACCATATTTAGATCAACCTAGAGGATCAGGGCAAGACCACATTAACATATCCCTAGGGAAATTTCTCTTATAGACTCCTTCCCTTTAGCCTGTGCAATTCCCCTACTACTTTCCAGAGAGTAGTCCTGAGCATTTTTTTGAAACTAGTCCATGATTCAGTAGAGATCTACATGGAAGATTTCACACCTTATGGGTATGATTTATAGGAGGCCCTCTCCATTATAGGAAATATGTTGAGGAAGTAAATTGAAATGAAAATCTCCCTGAGTCCTAAAAAGTGTGAATTTTTTAAAAGGGCAGGGATAGTCCTAGGCCACTCCATATCACAAGAAGAAATATCGGTAGACCCAAACATAATCACTATCATAAAAAGGGTGTTTATTCCTCAAAAGCAGAGATATGTTAGAAGTTTCCTAGGTTTGGCTGGTTACTGTAGGAGGTTCATTAAGGACTCAACAAAGTGGATTCGCCATTATTTGGATTGTTGGCCAATGATTCTGAGTTTTTCTAGTCTATTATTTGTCAAGAGGTTGTTGATCTCATCAAGGAAAAACTAAACACTGCCCCTATACTTTGAGTTCCCAATTGGGATTCTCCCTTCCAAATTCATATAGATGCATCGAATAAAGTTGTGTGGGAAGCCTTGGGACAATTGGAATATAACTTACGCTATGCCATTAGTTTCATTAGCAAGAATTTTTCCAAGGTTGAACTTAGCTATATTTTCATTGAAAAGGGGCTCTTATCTATTTTCCATTCCCTAAATAAATTCGGGCACTATATTACTGGTTATAAAACTTTTCTACATATTGACCATGTATTAATCAAGTACTTAATGAATAAACATGATGTCAATGCTAGAACCATTAGATGGTTGTTGTTGTTGCTATAATATTTTCATTTGACAATTGTTGATAAATCAGGAAAAGAAAATGTTGTTGCAAATTTCTTATCTAGACTAACGTTATCTATAGACGAGGAAGGGATGGAGGATGATCAAATTTTGGATGAACACCTATTTTCCGTATCATTACTCTCTCATTGGTTTTATGACATAGCCAAATAAATAGTTTCTAAGAGGTTTCCTCCAAACCTTTCATCCAAAGAAAAAAATAGAATTACAATAAAAAGTGCCCCTTTCACTTGGATTAGTGGAAACCTCTTCAAATTGGGTCTAGATCAAATTCTCTGAAGATGTGTGAGGGAAGAGGAGGTATTTTACATCCTCTCATCATGTCATGATGGTCCCTGTGGTGTTCATATTTCTAAGAGGACAACCTTCAAAACATTTCAAGTTGTCTATTATTGGCCTACCCTCCACCAGGATTGCAAGATATACTCCAGTAGACGTGATCAATGTCAGAGGATGGGGGCACCATCACAGAGGAATGAAATTCATTTACAACCTCAGGTGGCTTTAGATCCATTTGAAAAGTGGGGCATGGAATTCATTGGACTCATTGATCCACCATCCGGATAGAAGAAGTATATCATAGTCTTCACCGATTACTTGACTAAGTGGGTTGAAACATGGGTTGTAAAGGTAGCAAAAAAAGAGAATGTGGCTGTGTTTTTGAGAGAGAATGTGTTAGAAAAGTTTGGATACCCCAGGGAGGTAGTCACCAATCAGGGGGCTCAACTCACATCTCATCTCATTGAGAACCTCAGGAGGCAGCACAAAATAAAGCACAAGACTTCCAATGCCTATCATCCTCAAGCAAATGGGCAGCTATAAGTGAAAAATAGAGCCTTGGAGAACATCCTCACCAAATTTTTAAGAAGAAGCAAACAAGATTTCACAGATAGATTGGTGAAGGCCACTTGGGCTTACAATACCACCTGAAATACAACTACAATATTTACTCCATATGATCTAGTTTATGGGAAAAAAGCTTTTCTTTCCATTGAGTTTGAACATAAAACCCTTAGAATGGAAGCTCAGTTGGACTTGGACATCACAAAGGCACAACAATAAAGGTTGATTCAATTAAATGGTTTGGATGAATTTATAATGTAGGCCCTCCTTCACATAGAAGTAATCCAGCAACAAAGGAAAGTTTGGCATGACAAGCACATCAAAGAGAATACATTTCAAGAAGGAGATTGGGAATTTCTATATGACGCCAAATTCAAGGACTTCAAGGGAAATTTAATGAAAATATGGCTAGGACCTTATCATGTCGATAAAATCCATGAAAATGGGGCTATTCAAATCAGGACCATATATGAGGAGGGGATCATATGCTTGTCAATGGTTACAAGCTAAATATGTACAAGAAGCCCCTATCTAAGATTATATTTATCAATACAATAAACAAAGAGGTGAATGTAATTTGAACCTCCATAGTTTCCAACCCCTCACCTTCCTAAAAAAAATAAAAAAAATAAAGAGGCTTGGGTGAAAATATTTTTGAGGCATCCAAGGCCATCTCCTGGGTTGAAAACCTCCATGAGGCAATCCTGGAGCAATAAAAAAGAAAATAAAAAAATAAAAAATAGAGAAATAAAATATCCTTGGGTTAAAACCTCTTTTAGGCACCCAAGGCAGGCTTTTGGGGTGAAAACCTCTGCTGAGGTATCCCACGTGTCTTCAAAGAAAAAAAGAAATAAAAATAAATCCAAAAGAATGAAGAAAAACCTATGCACTAACATGCTTTATGTTTTACAGGTTGCTGAACAGGGACAATATGGTCAAAGGGAGAAATATTCCTTACATATCTCTCTCTCTCCTCTACCTATCCACTCCATGAAAAACCCCAGTAGGCATCCCTCTATCCATTTCTACCACTAGGTGAGCAAAAACACAAATTTTCTCCTATTCTTTGCAATGCTACAAGATGTCCTAGGATGCTACAGGAAACCCTGTAATGCTACAAGAAAGATACTTGAGGCTGAATAAGCTCACCTAAGTCTCCCTAACCCTAAAAAATAAATGAATTTTATTTTTCCACCTATGTCTACCATTCCTAACCATCACTCCATCCCATGCATGAAGACTCACTCATCAAACCCTCTATTTTTCCACGATGAACTAGTTTGTGTTAAATACACACATCGGGCCTCTTATCTCATGTTCTCCTCCACTAGACCACTCCACCCACATCCTAACACCAACCCTACCATCCCTACACTATTTTTATTCCTTCCTCAGGACATTTTGAGCTCCAAAACTGTAACAGGAAAACTTCTACAAGAAGATGATGTTGATCAGCGGTTGTCATTGATGTCAACCCAAGCAGTACCAGGGGCTAACCCAATATTGAATGGAAAGTTTGACCTAGAAAATTAATATATTCTGGGTCAATAATGCTTTTGATGGTTTCTAATTTTTGAGATGTTTCAGTTCATATATGGCACGCCATGTAATTTTTCACGGTTTGAGAGATATTCATGTTTGAAGTTTGTACCCTAGTTAGTGGGCTAAAACCCCATGGGGTTGGGGCATGGGTCATTTAAAAGTCATAATTAATATTTTTTAAGCTCATAAAATACCTCCCACGTTCACTTGTTGAAGCCCTTCTCAACTTAAGCATTCATATATATTGTGATCTTCATTTCCTCCTTAGGCAAGGGATTCGACCATCTGAAACAGGTCATTGTGGAATTTTCTCTCTAAATTTTTTTCTACGAAGGCTCAGAAGCTGAAATTGTTACGAGTCAAAGCCGAAATCTTGAGGAAGCTGCAGTAAAAATTTCAGATCAAGTTGCACAATATTTTTGGAGATATGATCTGTGGAAGTAAGGGTTTTTGCAGGCTCCTGAAATTCATCTCAAAGAAGTGACCTTGGTAAATTCGTCATAACTCTCTCTCTGAGTATCATATTGGAATTCCGTAGAAATTGACGGATAGCGCACAGTCTGCAATTTTTTCTTTATCAATTTTATATGCAAATGAATAAACAGTGACACGTGGAACACCGTACAAGTGCGCTCTTCTGAAACAGTCCATAATTAGGGAAGTGTGAGAAATTGGTTATAAATCTCTCTTGAAGAATCCAAATTGGGTCAGACCTGTGACATTGGAAATAATACTCAGAGGAATACTACAAGACCAAAAATCAGATATTGAGGATCTGAAATAATAGAGATACACCAGATTCAATATCAAGCTCCTAGAAGGCAAGAAAAAGCTAGATCATGTGTTGTCAAGGATTGCAAAGGACCAGAATTTCTACGGCATAAAAGAAAAAAAAGGTGCAGCAGAGGGTAGCATGACAAGAGCAGCAACCAAGGTGCATAACAACAACAAGAATTTCATCATATGAAGTCTTCAAGTGGGCAGCACTGCATACAATCATTGTAAAGGTATCATTGTACTTAGTCGTTGTAAATATGTTATTGTACAAATTGTACTAGTGTCTATCTGCCAAGGGTTGAAGAGGCAGTGTTGGGAGGTCTAGGATCATCATTAGGTGGTTGTGTCAAAGTTGGGGTTATGGTCTAGTATATCTTCTTCTTCTACATCATTCTATATCATTGTAAAGTGGACCATTTTCACTGGTACGAGAGTCCATTCTTCTTTTATTCTTCTATAGGGTGGTAGTGTGGTGCTAGGGTGAGTTGTAGCTCATTGGGTGTTGGGGAATCCATTCAGTGACTACTGATGAATCTCAGGCGTTGGAGCGTCCATCCAATGGGAGCTAGAGAAGAATTTTTTTCTAGATTCTAGGAAGTTGGAGCTTTATTTTCAATTCGAGTTGAAAAGAATTATTAGAAAAGCATTAGGTGGTTTTTGTCCCGGAGTGGGTTTCCACCTTAAAAATTGTGTGCATTTGTGTTCCTCTTGTTTTCTGCTATCATTGTACAAAAACAGATAATAATTGAAGATTAACTAAAGCTCTAATTGAAAGAAATACTAATTCATGCCCCCCTCTCAGTATTTCCAACAGATGATCACTTCCTATAGCGCATTTGTGCATGCATCCAACACATTAAAAAGGCATGAGATGAATGATGAAGACTAATCTTGAAGATCACCAGAGGAATCTAGAAGGGAAGCCACATCAAAAAAATCATCTTAGGGTCTCCATGAGGTACCCGCAGAAGACACAGCAAGCAAAAAAAAACCTCACTCAGAAAAAAAAAGAAAAAAAACACAAACACACACACACATAGAAAATAAATAAAATCACTTGTGACCATCACAATGCTCCAACTCCTTGCATCAAACGATCCTTCCACTCATCAAAAATTATGTAGGCTCAGGTATGGCTCCATCATCCTCTTGCTATGAATCATTTGACTAAATGAGTAAATGTTTAGGAAATAGATTATTATAGGAAAAAAGGTGACCAATTAACTTGGCTACCCTAGAATAGTTAAAGTGAAAATTTGGTGGAGTTTCATGCGACATGGAGTTTTCACATCAGTTAGGGGAAGTATAGAAAGAAGTGGGAGCTGATTACGAGGAAAAATGGAATGATACGCTCAAGTGGGACCGACGATCCAAAAATGGAAACCTCGTGTCAAATCCATATCACCAATATGCTCCAAGCCTGCTCGATTTAGAATAAAAATCATACTTTAGCTCATTTCCCCTAATTCTATTGTGAATTTTGAGATCAGTTAGCACATGACAAAGGTAGGAGACATTGAGGAGCTTCGATCCATGGTCAAGCTTTGTATGCATATTATGTTACAAGAATATATGAACTTCTACAGGAAGTTTCCAAGGAGGCCACATGGTGTTATAAAGTGGCATGCAAGCCACAATCAGAGTATATTGGCACCCCAATACCATCCTTCAAGTTAGAACCATTAGAATTATAGAGGTAAGTGGCCATCACTGCCATCAAGTTGTAACAATAGTCATGGTAAGTTTCACACACTCAAGCCATAATTCAGTAAACTAAAGGGTTGTTTAAAGGAATAGGGGATAAGGAAACCACATATTGTGTAAATTTAAAATCTTTAATGTCCCATATCATAATACCTTTTAAAACAAGCCACAGATAACCACCTACCTAACTCAGTCACAAGATTGGGGGAGGTTTTAATAAAAGAGAGCCCACAGACATAAAGAGAATTAGGCTACATCCTCATTTCATAGACATTTTCAAAAACCATAAGTGGTTGGGATTCTTCAAGCTCCTCAAGGTGTATGATGATGAAGTGGCTTGAGAGTTTGCAGTGGCCTTACACTCTCAAGTAGATGATAGTGCCACTAGAGTGGTGAGAGGACTTGCAATTACCATAACCCCTGAGCTCACCAGCAGAGTCACCACCTTACCTCTAGGAACTAAATGGAATAGATAGGACATAATCTCTAGTACTTCCTCTAAGAAGAGTTTTTTCTTTCCCAATGAGGAATACATTAAAGATAATAATTGGATATGAAGGGAAAGTCTACCTTGCCCATGGGATGAGGTAGCTTACCATATCATGAGGTACATCTCTTGTGAGAGTAGACTAAGTGTAGTCTATGGATATCAATTTAGGTTGTTGCATGAACTTAGGTTCAAAGGGGATCTGCCTTTAGGTCAGAGACTGAATATCCCATATTTCCTCCTACATTCAATTAGAGATATGAGCCAGAGGGTAAGGAAGAGGAAATATAAACACCTAGCTCATCATGGTCTCATTAAACTCATAGTGGGATATGCTCTAAATAGAATCAACATCCCTATACCTTGGTCCACTTTAATTGACATGGACAGAGAAGAATTCATTGGGGTACAAACCATTACTCCTGGAGAGACCCCTGGCTCTAGCCTTGGAGAAAGGGGCATTAAAGCAAAAGAAGAAGGGACTAAAAGGAAAGAGGAAGAGGAGGAAATGGAGACAGAGGAAGAGGCCAAAGAAGGTGTAGGAGAAGAGAATAAAAGTAAAGAGGAGGAAGAGAAAGAAGAAAAATAATAGGAAGAGAAATAAGAAGAGGAGAAAGAAGAAAAATAGGATGAAGGAAATATAGAAAACGAGGAGATACTAGGCCCCAATATTACCACTGACATCTCCCCTCATCAAACCAACCTTTCACCAGGGACCACTGGAAAGGAAGTGCCTGCAACTTTAGAAAATCTAAGCACCCATATGAAAGAAATAATAAAGAGGAAGACCCCCATGTATTTCAAGACCAGAAAAATCGGCAGGGTGAGATAAGGGAGGCCTCAAATTCCAACCAAGAGCCCCATCAGAATTGAGGACTCACCTAATAATAAAGGAGAAATAGAGCTAGAGGATGGAAATATTCAAGAGGTCACTTCACCCAAAAATACACCTATTACATAAACAAGAAGACACTCCTCAAGGCTAGCATCCGTAAAACAAGCACAATCACCCACATACCTCCAAGAGGAATAAAAGGAAGTGCAACATGAAAAATAAGGCATGCTATAGGAAACACAAAGTTTGCTATAAGAAACCTAGAAAATTCTACAGGAAACTCAGAATTTGCTATAGGAAGATCAAAATGTCAAGGTAGAAGAGAACAAGGAACCATTAAAAGGTCGGGGTGCCCAAGGTGATGAAAAAGAGGCATAAGTTGAGGAGAAAGATGTCAAAGTTGAGAAACAAAATACAAAAGAGGAGAAACCAAAAGAAGAACCATCCTCTCCAAAAATTGTCCCAAAAGATATTACAATACGTCAAAATCCTAGACCACACCAAAATTAAGGTCCTATTACATATTCATTTAAGGAGGGATTCTGATCCCTCAAAAGATTTCCATTCCCCTCTTTTATGAGTTAGAAAAAGAGAGAGGGCTCACCCACCAATGGAAGCAAATTTCCAAAGTTAGGAATGTGGAAGATGTGGGGATCATGGAAGAGAAACTCAATGAGATGGGGAGAGATTTGGTTGATATCAGACTTAGGGAGGTAGTATTAAAAGAGAATCTACAAGAGGCATAAGAGGCACAAGAAGGGAATGCAATATTGAATAGACAAATGCAATTGAAAGATAAATAGATTTCCACTATGGCAGACTTGTGTGTGGAGGAAATAAAACACAGGCATCCTTCAAACTCTTATGTCATTTATATGAAATAGTAGTGGCTATAGTTCCAAATAAAAAATTTAGCATCACATGGGTCATTTCCTTTCCAGAATTATAGGTAGTTTATTTATTTTTGCAGTCAATCAAATATAGAAGATAGGGCCAAATTGACAGAGTTCTACATTTATAACCTTGCTCTAACGGATATGAAAATATGTGACCCAAACTCTAGGTTGGGGGATATGCAGTTGATGTCCCTAGCCTATTGGCTGACCAATGAAGAAGCTAGGGAAGAGGAGTTCAAAAATGTGATGAAGGGAGAATGGAAAGATCCTCTCCAAATAAGGGAAGATCTAATCAACCCTAGAGGGGTCATAAACAACCACCAAATGATAGCCAATGATGCCAGCCTTGTAGACATATATCTCAACACCCATGTAGAGGAAATTGCACATTATGATGACATATCTAGACTACTGAGAGAGGAGTGTGTAATGACATGTCAGAGAAGATGGAAGGGCATCCCAATTGGCCTAAGAAACCTAGAGTATCATACTCCAGACAAATTGAGAGTTGCCCTAGAAAGAGCACCCTTGTATAAAAGAGCCATGCAAAAAATGAAGATCAAGTGGCTTGGATAAAAACTCAGTCCACCTTTGCTGCTTGGACTGAGTGAAATAAAAGATAAAACTGAGGAGGACAAGGGATGGGAGGAAGCAGAAAAGAATGCAGGGTTTTACCCACATAAAGGGTCTCCTTCCATGATACCCTGGGATGTCAGAGAAGCCACAAGGGCTCTAAAAGAAATCAAGAAAGAGGATTGAGTTTCTTAGAGGATAAACAACCATTTGGTAGGGGGGTGATGATGAGAACCATCATTAGGCATATTCTAAGGGGTTAATTGTCACCTTTTTAGTTTAATTATTCTCTCTTACACACATTTCATTGCATTTTTTCATATTTTTCTTAGTGAGAATGGTGTATTAAGGGTTGTCATGATTCGAGGGCTAATGATGTTTAAATGCAAGAAAATGAAGGGAATAATGCCATTTTTTAGAAAGATTTCATAATCAGAGCTTGAGTAGACAACATGGATTAATTCTAGCAGGTTGACCACCTTCTTGACTTCTAAAGGCAACCAATATCTCTTCAAGATTCTTCTCCAACAACTCGAAATTAGAGGCAGCCAAGCAATTAAATGATCAAAGGGAGCCAAGCTCCACTTCTATTGAGTTCCAAGGAAAAAAATACCTACCTTTTAGGGAGCCATTGGTAGCTACCCTCTAGCATAAATAGGCTAGAGCAAGGGCTCACTAGGATTTGAATTTTGGATATAGCTAGAGCACTCTTGTCTTTTGTATTAGACATTTCTGATCTTCATTGTTCATGTAAAAGATTGGTTATGAAATAAGAGGAGAATTTGGTTTCTTCTCCACTTAGTTAATTTGAGGGAGCTAAGCTTGTGGGTTATGTCCCAATCCATTGGCCTCAGTCTCTCTTGTGTACATGTGATTTTATTTTATGTTGTAGTAGTTTATTTCTTTCATTACATGATTGGTAGCATATAAAACATTAAAATTGTGTGCTAAGCCTCCCTCCCCCACCTCTTCCATTGGAGCTTAATAAGGAAGGTCTTCCACCATAGTTTCTTGGAAAAGTTAGATATTTTTACTTTTCTTGTCATGAAAATTTTGTAGGTTTAGAGGTAGATTTATGTTTCAATTTCATAGGTAGGTTTATTTAAATTCAACTCATATTTTCCACCATGTTTATGATAAGTTTTTCAATGATGAATGCATGAAAATATATCTTGATTGTAGGTTTGGATAGAGTCATAGAGAAGGAACCCTTTAGCACCATCATCTTAATTATTCACCCTTCATCAACCACCTTCCATCCAAGTCACCTACAACCCTATTTTTGAGGTCATCATTACATCACAAAGAGCAACCTTGTGGGTGTAAGAAAGGATTTTTGAAGATATCTGAACTTGGACAAGGGGTTGGCTACCCTCCATCTACCAGGATCCACCATTCCCACACCTCTCCTAACCTTCTCCTCATCATTTCTATCTTCAAATGCTTATTGGCATGTTTCGTGTAGCTTTTCAAGACATCCTGTAGTAGTTCCAAACACCCTCTCCTTCAACCAAAAATCATTCTTTCACCTCACCTAAGCCTAGGCAAGCCACCAATAGACCTTTAGCCCTAAATCCTTAGTCCAGGGTCCCTCTTAGGCCACCCAAGCGCCTCTTCTTTTGCTGCAAAACATATTCATTTTGAAGTGTGATTAGTTCATTACAAGATGCATCATTAAACACAGTAGTTAGCATAAGTTAGATATGAGTTTGTTATTCATTGGCTCAGAATGTGTGCTCTAGATTAGTTTCCTTTTCTAGAATTCAATTCAGTAATCTATATTATGAATGTCACTTAGTGTAATTTCATTTTTTTCCTTATCATAAGTATGAATATTTATTTCTTGAAAATAGATGAATCAATGTGATATAGAGTAGTTTATTTCCTTGTTGATAGAGTAATGGTTATGATCTATTTCCAGTCTTATATTGCACTTAGAAGTGTGACATACTTCCTTTCCTAGAAGTAGCCCTAGCATTAGCACCTCATTGTATAAGTAAAATGAGGATGGAAATATTAGAGATCATTTGTTGTGCATATAGCATTGTCACCTCCAAGTTTGTATGAACCCTGGGTTGATAAAGTAAAGTTGAGTGGCCTCTAGGAGTTGTAGCAGTTTTGGTGCAATATCAGGGATCATCAATGAGGTTCCCCCCAAATTTCTCCAACCCTTTCCTTGTATGATATGCTTCCCAATTTAAATTCAATAGCATAAGACTGCCTTTTGTGAACTCCCATAACTATCTAGCCTCTACTCAATTTATAGGCCAGGTAGAGGAAGTTTCAGATCCACAAAAGAAGGATGAGATCCATTAATATTGGGATTAGGGTTCATTGATCAAAGGGAATTAGCTCCATATTGTGAGGGGTAAGGATCAAATATATATTACCAAGAAGCTTCTAGTTGGGATATATTCACCCAACAAGGCTTCTAGAAATTACTTTTAGTTTTACTTTTTCATTGATTCATGCGCACAGTCTATAGCGGAAGAAAAATCATAGTTCTGTGCAGGTTTAAATGGAAGAAATTGTGCATGGCATAAACTGACTAGGAAACATGCGCAGGTCGTCATAAATTGGTTAAAGGCCTTGTTACCCAAAATTCATAATTTTTTGAAGGGTTTTATATGTTTGACTTGCAAGGGAGTGCTTTGAAACATGATTATAGATGGCGAGAGATCCATTTTAACTATTAAGTATCATGGTGACAAAATGACGTGTAACAAATTCCCCCCTAAAGTGCGAAGTCTGAATATTCATTAAAATATTGAAGAGCTTTATCATGCAAAAGATTGGATCAGAGGCAATGGTCAGAAACCTGCAAAAATCATTCAAGGATTTGAATGTAATATATATAATCATCACTGAGGTATGCATTCCCATACGCAGAGTAAAACTAACTCAATAAAAAATTACACAAATAGCCTAGAATCATATCAATAGTAGACAAAGTATGGACACAACCATCTCTTATGGTGTGGTCTACATAATCTTGAATACATAACTCCTCGCAACCTAGATGGATGAAACTAGATCCAGGGTCTTGATCTCCATCTCTTGATCTTTAGTATGAATATGACCATGTGAACAAATGTGTTGAAGTCGAACATGGCAGATGCCACTTGATTATCAGTCAATGATGTGAGCCATTAACAAGTGTGGGAGAAAGCACCAATAATGACAATGGATCTCAAGGTACTCTCAGTTCAATTTATGAAGTGCGATTAGGTGATCTAATATTCCCAATTAGCTATAAGCTAGTTGGAATATTAATTTTTGTTTTTGCTTCTTAATTTTATGAATAAGAGGGTATGGAGACCCATAAATCTACTTAGTAAGAATAAAATCAATGTTAATGTGAATGGAGATCACTTTAATGGTTTGATAAAGCACCCTTATGTGTGAAAAGCGGTTGGAGCATGTATACTGGGTCAACTTTGAAGATATCAATAGCACTGTCATGGAGGAGTGGACATTCATTATGGGACAAGTAGTTTTGGAGGGAGAATCCATGCATGGAAGTAGTGGCTTTAATGAGTGGGGCCAAGGGTGAGGAAGCTCACCACTTATATAAGGAAGGGGATGGTAGCCATAGAGGATGTGTTTTAGATTATTATTTTGATATGGTCTGCTAATAATTGTTGATCTCTTCATCGGTTTAACTAAGACTGCAGTGTTGTTTAGCACAGGGTGTTCTTGAGTGGGAATCCCACCTTCATCCTCAGGGGACTTCAAGTGCCCACTGGGGAGAATTATATGCACTATATTTACACATTCTGGCATTAGGCCAAAGCTTCAGTCTTATGGTACAACGTAGTTCCTGTTGAGGTTGTGTTGTGTTGTAGGGCAGAGGTTGTGCAGAGTTGATTTGGGTGATTTCTGAGCTAGATTTCAGTGGAGCAAGGTTTCCTTCCATTGGGAGGCTAGTAAGGAAGTCCCTGGAGCATCATTGATATATTTGGCACTAGGCCACAGTGTTTTTATCCCCTACAGTGCAGTATCAGTCTAGATCTGTGTTATTCTAGGGAGGAGTTGCATGGGTAGTTGTAGTGGATGTTTGGGGAGTGATTTCTTCAGTGAAGGGGATATCCTTTCATCCGGGGCGTTCCATTGGAGGAGAGATACTTATTTCCAATTAGCTATAATCTAGTTGGAATATTAATTTTTGTTTTTGCTTCTTAATTTGATGAATAAGAGGGTATGGAGACCCATAGATATCCTTAGTAGGAATAAAATCATTGCTAATGTGAATGGATATCACTTTAGTGGTTTGATAAAGCACCCTTATGTGTGAAAAGGGGTTGGAGCATGTAGATTAGGTCAAATTTGACCAAATAAACAATGATGTCATGGAGGAGTGGACATTCATTATGGGACAACACAGTTTTGGAGGGAGACTCCATGCATGGAAGTAGTGGCTTTAATGAGTGGGGCCAAGGGTGTGGAAGCTCACCACTTATATAAGGAAGGGGATGGAATCCATAGAGGATATGTTTTTATTATTATTTTTTCTATGGTCTGAATGACTATTTTCTCTCTCCAGCTGTTTAGCTAAGATTGTAGTGTTGTTTAGCACAATGGTTTTCTCGAGTGAGAATCCGATCCTCATCCTTGGGGAACTATGAGTGCCCACTCAAGAGAAGTATTTGCACTACATTTCCACATTCCAACATCAGGCTAAAGCTTCATTATTATTCTATAGTGCAGGTCGTGTTGAGGTTGTGTTGTGTTGTAGGGAAGAAGTTGTGGAGGGTTTGTAGAGCCATTTTCTGAGCTTGTGTTTCAGTGGGGAGGTAGCGTTTCCATTGGGAGATCAGCAAGGGGGCTCCTCGAGCATTATTTATATATTTGGCACCAGGCCAGAGTGCTTTTATCCCTTACAACAGAGTATTTGTCTAGATTTGCGTTATTCTAGGGAGGAGTTGCAAGGGTAGTTTAAGTGGGTGAATTGGGGAGTGATTTCTTCAGTGGAGGGGTTAGCCTTTCATCTTGAGGATCCATTGGAGGAGAGATATTTATTTCCACATCAGCTTCAACCATAACTCTTTAGTTATTTTGTTGCAAAATACCTTCATCCACAGGGTTGTAACTCATATTTTCACTTTGGATTTATTTTCTGGAAACCCTCTTGGGTTGTCTTGGAAAGGTGAATAGTTCCTTAATTTTCATGTATGGTATCTTGTGAGGCATATATCAGACATTTTATATCATTGTATTATCTTATGTTGTAGCTAGGTTGATTATGATTGTGCTATAGCAGCATCTCTGGCATTTTTGTATAGTAGCAACACCTCATTCTTGAGAGGATTTAATCATTGGAGTCTTGTGGGCTTGTGTTGTATTATTTGTGCCTCATTATATTGTATTCTTTTGCTGCTGATATGATTAATGAAATAGCTCCATATTGGTCTCATGTATTTATGTGATGTTATACAATGATATTTACATGTTTATGAACTATATTCCTGCTTTTCCCATTTGGGAATATTACAGTGGTATCAAAGCATAATCTTGGCTCAACATGTGCATCTTAAGAAAATATGTCATCAGAAGAAGGAGATCCTCTCATAGATAGAGAGAAGAGGTATCCCAGAATAAAATAGAAGTATGATTATACATATGATAAATAAGACAAGGGTAAAACCCCTTTATCAGGAGAAGATGAGGATAAGGAATTCCCTAAGCTTCTTCTTCTAACTATGCAAGACATTGCAAGAGAAATAAAGGAGATGAGGATAGATAGACACAAATAATCCCCTAAAGAGTTTCTACATGGTGAAGGCTCTGGCATTTCTCATCACTGGAGTGATCAACCAGTGAAGCAGCAAGTTTCCCAATGCTCTACAATGCCTACATTTTTAGCAGTGAGAAATGGAGGCTTTAAAGAACAAGAAACCCTTGAAGACTATTTTCTAGAGTATGAGTCTCAATCTCATAGATTCAAGGATAATTTGAGTTTTAGATAATTCTATCATATTAAGGACAATAGGAGACCCTGGCATCACAATAAAGGTGGAGGATTCATACAGAATCATGATTGTCTTAGTGTGTTTGGTGCACGCATGTACGAAATCACACCAACTTAAGGGGTGTGGTTTTCCCTCTTTAAGTTATTGGTCACAAGCAGAAAATATATGGAGTCAAGAAAGTTAATGGAACATGCTAGAACATAAATGTTACACCATTTTTTCGTCATCTAACCTATTACTATTAGATGGACCTAAGTACACCATGTAAGACCAATTTTACCCTAAGTAAAATTTATTTCACTATGAAAAATAACTTAGTAAAACACCTTTATGAAGTTGTTTATGGTCTAAATAGGAAACCCGATGAGGAAATATTAAATAAATCCATATTTGTTTGATTTTCCTCAAGGAATAACTAGTTAAACAACATTTTAATTAATATTCCTGGTCATATTTAACCCAAAATGGGAAAATTAATTGGATTTTTATCTTATTATTTTCTAGGAATAATTATTTAAACCTTATTTAAATAATATTCCTTGTTAAATTTGACTAAATCACTCATAAATAGATAAATAAATCATTATTTATTTAATTATTACCCAACCACATCCTTAAAATGATAAATAAATCATTTATTTATTTATTATTTACAAATAAAAGGATTTGACCAAAGTCAAATTCCTTTTCCCTCCAACAAAAATAATAAAATATTCCATAAAAGTTGCATCTTGATTTGGTTAATAATATTTTAACTATGCACCAATATCTAAACTAACTCAATATTTTGTTATAAATAGAAGGGTTTTTCAATTCATTCATCACCTTTTGTTGCCTAAAGATCACTCTAGATCTATACTTTTGGTCTGACTTTGATCCACCATCATTGTCATATTTTTCTATCCCTTTGCTTGTGAGCTCCCTTTGAGTTCCATTTTTGTCTGGCTTTTCTACACCATCAAGAGAGAGGAATTTTAGATCTGAAGTGCTGAGGACTTACAAGAACCCATCCCATTGAGGAGAATTGGTAACATCCTATCCTTCTATGTTTTCCTCCTAGGTGCCCTTAATATAAACTTCATTCAACATATTGTTGTCTTGTCTATTGGATGCATGGAGTAAATCTTGTTTTATTTACTGCTTAATGTATTTTGATGCATGGATCTAGATTTTTGTAGCATTTATCTTGATCAACTAATTGCAGATTTGAAGATATTGGCAGCCATATTTTGCTATTAGGTTTGTTTGTTATGCATAGCTAAAGTGGTATTTTTTTGCACACTTGCAATTAAGATTCATAATAACAACTGGCGACTCCACACAAGTTTATGATTACGACCGTTGTCATTTTTTTGATCCTTACATATCCAGCTGCTTCAAACCCTAGGATTTCTCTTCAACCTCTTGTTTTTCTTTTCTTGATGTTTTTTTAACCTATAAAGCCCTAAAAAGTAAAAATTATAGTTTCTGTGTGTTTTCGGACCGATTGCGTAGGTGACAGACATCAGGCGCAGCTGAGATGACACTTTTTACTGAAATATACCACCAAGAGTGCCGGAAGTGTAGGTCACACTTTTTGGCCCTAAACCTATGACCTGGAGCTCCAGGACGCACTTTTCAACCCAAAAACTGTGACCTCTGCTGAAAACAGGTCAGAAACTGTGACCTGGATTTTTTGCGGGAGATTTTCTGAAAGTTTTCTAGGCTTGTCTGGGACTCTGTTCAGGGTTTTCTGACCTCCATCTCCGCCTATTTTGGACCTGTAATTATTCTATTTTACTCAATTAAGTGGGAACCTATCTCCCTAGGGCTTCAGTACTCTCCACACTTTATGGAAGAGTTTTAGCTGCTGCAGGTTGTCTGAAATTTTCAGAGTGTTCAGCCATTTTTTAAGATCTGATATCTCACCTTCAGATCCACTTCAGATTCGATTTTTATCCATCCAAATCACCTCATTTTTTTTTTTTTGGGTTTTCCTCTAGGGTTAACTCTGTTTCCCTCCAAGAGATAGCCTTTCGCCACCTCATTTACAACAATCTTTCCTCTGATTTGCTGTTGTTTTCTGCACTACTTTCCAGCAGATTTTTACCTTTAGATCCCTATCCCTCCTGAACTTGGATCTATTGGCTATTTTAGTGTGTTTTGACTAGTTTTTTTCCCACAACAGACTACTTGTTGAGATGCCCGCCTTCTTGGGTTTAGATTATTGCATTATTAGCTGTTTATTTACTATTATTTCAGTTTCATATATTGTTATTTGCAGGTTTATTTACAGTTACACAACACACTTTTTCTTTTTCTCTGCAAATGTCTGGGTTTAAAAATTAAAATTTACACACTTTGCACACATACCCTAAGCGAAAAAGGGCTTGGTTAACACCGCCAAGCAAAGACTCTAAAACATTGAAATCAATTGATCTTGCACCTCTTTGCCCTTGTTTCGACATTGTAATCAGTTGATCCTGCACCTCCTTGCCCTTGTTGGTCTCTTTTTCCTTTGTGTAATGTTTGTGTTGTCATCATTGTGCCACCAAGGCATTTATCCCAGAGACTTCTTGGCCTTCATCGTCAGTTTCTAGTAGGAAGACTTACTCCTCCGCGTAGGATTCTAATTAGTCCTCCCCCGAGTCTGCACTCCGAATCTTCTTCTAGTCCTTTGGGTTATCCTTTTGCCCCTGTTTATCCTCTTGTCACCTTCACCATGTCTGGTTCAGGACCTAACACTAGTTGTAGTCTCGGCCCTAATGTTGGGAATACCACTACTGGGACCGCAATAACAACTATCCCGGCTGCTCCCTTGCTCCCCTATATGGCAGGCCTCAGTCTTCCAGATTTTTACCAGTTGATAAATGACCCTATACACCATGATGCTAGTTGGTCTGCTATGTCGACCAAGCTCCCTTCTGACATCCCCAAGTTCAAAGGCCTTGCTGGAGAAGATCCTACAAATCATGTTCAATATTTCCACATGTAATGTTTGTCTAACTCCATTACTGATGACTCTGTCCGTTTTCGGTTGTTCCAACATACGCTTACAGGAAAAGCTTCTAAGTAGTATGTTGATCAGGAATTATCCTCTCATACCACCTTTACGACTCTTGCTCGAGCCTTTTCATCTTATTTCCATCTTCCTCTTCGTTATGACACTCGTACTGAACTTCTTACTTCTTTCCATCAATCGTCTACGACTTGCCTATCTAATCATGTCTAGGAATGGTAGAGAAGAAAGAGTCTATGTCAAGCCCCTACCTTCAAAGACTATGTCTACATGGACTGGTTCCTTATATCTCTCTTGCCCCCTATTGGAAAATATGTCGCATCGTATTTCCCTCAAACCGAAGAAGCCACTCTCCAAATTGCGTTAAAATATGACTTGATCTACGCTCAGTCAGGTTATGTTTATACCGTTCTACCTGATCTTCCTAGACCCGGTGGTGCCAACACACCAGGGGCATCTGATTCCACCGACGGTATTGTTGGAACTCTCTCTCATCCATACGCTCAACATCCCATGGTTTATGGTTTTCCTCAGAGGGGGGCCAGCACCTCCTACACTTTTCCTCCTCCCCATAACATGTATCCATGATACGTCATGCCTCCTCCTTTTTCCCAAACTCCTGTTTACCACACTGTTACCCAACCTCCTTATTACCCGTATCCACAGCCTACTGCTCCATCACCTCTAGCATTAGCACCACCTCCTCCCTTGCCTTCTCAACCCCCGCAACAATAGCCACCACCCCCTCAAGGGTAGATGTATGCATAGCAGGGCATGACTAATCCTCCTCCCTCCAAAAAGAAGAGGAAATGCACTCAAAATCAATTTGCTCCCAGTAATCCTAGACCTAATCCTAAGAATAATGCTCCTAACACTACTAACCAGCAACAGGGCATTCAGCCCAAGCAGGACAGGCTTGTTCGCACAAACAAGACTTGTTTTTGTTGTGGTGTTTATGGTCATTACACACATTATTATCCTCTTTTGCCACAAATGAAGCAGATGTGGGAGTCTCAAGCAACATTGCGAGGACAGCAAGCCTCCCCTTCCGTCCCTCCCAATGTTGTGCCTAGTCAGCCGGTTGTGGTTACTAATCCTTTCCCTTAGCAAGGATTTGTGGCTACCCAACCACCTGAAGGTCAGGTGGCCACTCAACCTCTTCCATCTGGTACCTCTGATTACCAGATTCTCATGATGAATTCTGATCAACCTCTAACCGTAGACATCAATCTTCAGACTCAGTCCCGTCAATACAACAAGCCTCCCACTACGTCTGTCCCCGAACCACCTCCTTTGGTCTTTACAGAGCCTCTTTCGACACCTAATGGTCCCTTGCAGATCCCTTAGCCTAAGGCAGAGGTTCATACCAAGATCCCTAAGGGACCACTACGCCGAAATGCTACTTCTGGCAAAGCTTCCCATTCATATAACATAGTAGATGATCTGGCACAATCTCCTACTGCCATTTCAACACTGGAACTCCTCTAGTCGTGCCATTCACAACGAAAAGCTCTATTATCTACCATGCACTATAGATCCTTCAGACAATCGACTGATTGTGTTTGATGTTGACCGGTCAGAGCATCCTCCTCTCCTTGCTTTCGTCACCTTCCAAATCCTAATCAAGGTCTGGAACACCAACATGTCCCGGTGCATCATTGATGAGGGGGAATCCACCAGTTTGATGTCCGCTTCGATTTGGAAGCAACTCGAATCACTTGAGTTAGCTTCTTCCACAACCAATCTCCGAGCGTGGGATGGCCAAGCCTCCCAGCCCATCGGCCTATTCTGCAACTGTCCTATTACTCTTGTAGGCAAGACTGTTTGCGTTGACGTAGAAGTCATAGATGCCCCCTTATATTACAACATCCTATTGGGTCATAGCTACACCTATGAAATGTGTGTTGTCCCATCAGCGGTTCACTGCAAGATGTCCTTCCCTCAGAAAAGAAAGATAGTCACCATTGACCAGCCGACATATTACGAACCGAAGTCTCAGACCTCCCCTGAGTCCATCATCTCTTCGGTGGCCAATAAGAAAACCGTTAATCCTTTGACCAGTGTCTCACTGAGAGTCCACAAAGATTCCTCATTGCTTGGTACATTCCATAGTCTTCCTCCTCCTGTCTCTGATCCCAGATCATCGAATGTTTGCATGGTTCAATTGTCTCAGGTTTCCCTCAAGTGGCCTGCTTCGGCTAGTCAGCAGCCTCCTCACCCTCTGCATCCTACTCCTAGCCCTTCAATTCAGCCTTCTCGACCTCCTCCTCCTGGCCCTTCATCTGGTATCCATGAGCCTCTTTACCCTCCTGGAATGGTTCCTCTAGGCCTTAACCATTTAGGAGCCATCCCACCTGGCCATCACCCCTCTCATCAGATACTGTTCCTAGCTCCCCCCCCCAAGGAGTGTACACGGTACCTGTTATGACCACCCTCTCTCTTCCTAACCCGACCCTTGGGATTCTTGTCTCGTATCTTGATCCTCCAGTTTCTACCCCTCCTGGTCAACCCAAACATTATATTTTTTTGACCCCGGTTCAACCGGTCCCCATGACTTCTCCTGCTGCAACAGTGCCTCAGCCACCTCAATAGGAATCCCCTCATGTTGCGACCACTTTAGGCAAGAAGGACAAAGCTCACAAGAGGGCCTCAAAGGAAAAGGCTACCCCGACGAACCCTGAACATCCCTTGCCCGCAAAGCCCTATGCTTTGTGTGATGTCATCATCCATGCCACCCATAACTATCCTAAACTGCCCTGTATCAAGCCCATGGTTAAAGTTGCGTTCCCTGAGTCTACGGTCCCTTAAGCCTCTGTCTCTTCCTCGACTATAGCCAAGAACCCTAAAACTATTCACACAAATCAACCCTATGCTTTGTGTGATCTCCATGGCCATTATTCCCACCATTTTTCCTGCCTTACACATTACCGCGCCTCTTTAGAGGTAGTTCGAGAGTACGAGATTGAACATAACCAATCAGCCTCTCCCATACTTGTGCAGTATGCTACAGGCCAGACTGAGGATTTACCCGCTCCCATTGAAATTCCCCCTCCTGATGTCAAGATGATGGAGCCTGCAACCACCATCCTCTACCTATCATCATCCATGAGACCCTCGGTGGAAGCTCCCTCTGAATCTTCCCCTGTTGTTTCGCTTGACCTCCCTTCAGTGATCACCCTGGGCTCAACATCGATAGATCCCTTATCTACTTTTTCTTATATCATTCCCCGTGACGATGTGCATGTGAAACTTTCTTCTCATGATGATGAGTCAGGTAGCTTCGTCTTGTCATGTGGTCTCCCTTCCTCCAGTCACTCCATATTCTATTGTGATGATGACATCATGGAAGCCATGTCCACCCCTGACTACATCTTCCTCGCCCATAAATAGGATGGCACCATCTGTACCCATGGTGACTTTCACGGACTAAGCACAATATACACCTCCGGTAGCTCCCACACTCCACCTCACCGTCGACATGTGATTATTAGACATCCGACCTAGATCACTCCCTCCCGCGAAGTGCGTTTGATTTCTACTTTGCACTCAGGTTTTCAACATTGTTCATCATCCTTCCATTTATTGTCTTGTGACACCTTTCAGATGGACCTCCCGTCCACACCTTATATCGTTTTTGCTGATGGTGCAAGTCGCTACTCCTAGAATCTAGCCTCGACAAGTTGGGCCATTTTTACCCCCTTGCATTCGCTTGTTCTCTCGAACAGTGTATGCATTGGTACTGCTACCAATAATCAGGCTGAATATGATGCAGTGCGAGGTTTATTAGTCGATGCCCTTTCACATCGCATCCTCCACCTTCATGTTCACTTAGATTCGATGCCTCTTGTCATGCAATTGAATGGTGTCTATCGTGTGCGCAACCCTATCCTTTTTAGAAGATATTTACAAGTGAAGCTTTTGATGTGTGAATTTGAAATCATTACATTCAGTCATGTACCTAGAGCACAAAATCACTATGTAGATAGCATTGCAAAACATATTCTACATTGTCATTTAGCACACGCATTTAACACAAGAAAATAACATAAAACTATCAAAATGATGCATGTCCATAATATGTGTATATAATGTTTTAGAGTCCATCAACTCTGATACATATGACATGCCCATGGCATGTTACAAAAATTCAAAACTGAGGGCACCACCTGCCCCTACACACTAATCACTATCTGGAGAATCCCAAGCCAATGACTCTCCTCCTGCAGTTCGTAGATCACGCATACCCTGTCCAGCCATTTCCATGTGCCGCATGACCCCTCGCCACTCTGAGGGTATACCAATACATGGCTTTATGTACTGGTCCTCTAAGTCTTGCCATTTTTGCTATGAAACACCGGTCAGAAGCCTCTCACATCTACGACGGATGTCCTCCAGGAGGGCTATTGCATCCTCATTGTGTGGTGCCCTTGATCCACTAGGTCCTACAGCTCTTGATACTACAGGCCGTCCCATATACCCATCGATTTTTATCGGTGTTGTATCTACATACCAAAAGTGGAAGAATCAGTACCATATACAATATTCTGAAACTTTACAATGCACATAAAAATATTAGCAATTTTCACTTACCATTGGGCCCCCATACTCTACCAGGAGGTAGTGGCAAATCTGGGTCCCCAAAATAACTCATCCCACTATAGGGATAGTCGTCTATGTACAATGGCATATGATCCCAATGCATAAAGAAATTAGGTCAGAACACCCGTCTGACTACCCCACCTCCTCCTCTACATAGTAGTTTCCCCCACCGATGCATCCTGGGCTCTCTTGGGCCCCTACCCTGGAGCTGTATACGAGGTCGAAGTTTTTGGATCTTCTCAAAGAAGAGCGAGCACAAAACTGTACCATATGCATAGTCATGGTTCACTTTCTGCTTGCATAGCGACAACTATCGTTTCAACGACGACAGCATCATTTGGGCACACCCATAGTAGGTCCCACCCAACACACTATCCACAAGCATCATCTACCCTCCAGTGATGTGGTGGAGTGCTTGGTTTCCCAGGACCTGTAGCACTGCTGCGACCATAGCACGAGTCTCTAACCTCTCTAGATCCTCGATGGGTATTCGAGTCCCCTTGAATTGAAGACCTAGTCGACAATGGCTCTCTACAAACTTCATGATGTTCCACCCTTGCGGTAACACTGGTTGCGTATTCCCAACCATCCCAAGTGGTGGAAGACCAGTCAGGAAATATATATCCTAGACCGTCAACTCAACCCGGTGCCCCTGTAATATAAAGACCTCATGGTTTGGATCCCAATATCTTACAATCCACACCAATAAGGGCTCTCTAGCTCTCATCAGAGGATTCTCCACAAACGTCAAAACCCCAAACCTGGCCAATGGACTGTGGACACCCTAATCCTCCCGGATCTCCGACCGTAATGTGCCCAGGTCTCTCTCTCTCCAGTTGATCCGTAATTCTACCATATATGCACAAAACCATCATAATTTTTAGTGTACAGATAGGAAATATTGTATCCAAACATAAAAACCCAGCTCTCAGACAAAAAATAGCACAAAAAAACTCCTCCCTGTCAAGTCGCACTTTTCAGGCCCACTCTTGGGACAGGTCGCAGTTTTCTGCCCAAAACCTGCTACCCAGGTCGCAGTTTTTTCCCAAAAAAGTGTGACCCGGCCATGAAGAGGAGCAGGGGTCTATTCCTGAGCTCTTGGGACCTAAACTAAACTTTCAATCCACTAAAATGAAAGAGTAGGGTTAGGCCTCTTACCTGCAACTGACAGATCTCAATTCCAATGGTTGGTTTGTCTGCTATGATCACCGCAAGATTTAGAGCCTTCTCTCCTCTCTACATTCACCAAAGCTCCACATGCAAATGAGTGAATTTGGAGGGAAAATGCCTTATTAAAAGAGAAACCCTTGATTTTTATTTTGCTTGCTGCAGCCAAACTGTAGCTCAATTTGAAAAATCATCTACACTGTTGGATAGCTCTCACTGAGCCCTCAAATGGGTATCTATTAGTTTTTTGTGATTTGATACTTCACCAGGACACATTTTGTCCACGAAGCGTCACTTCACTACTCCCCAAAATCAAATTTCTTCACTTGCAACACTTGTACTTGGGGGCACCACTTTGCCTTCATACTTGTCCATGCTTGTGTCAATTTTTGTTGTTAGTAACCATCATGTACTCATGTTTTTATGGTCCCTATTGGACCTTTTCTGTGTGGAAGCACCATCAAGTCGCCCTTGTTTAGAGCATATGAGTTGAGTCATCATTGCATTCATGGAGTCTATCCTGAGTCCCTTTGTACCCTGCTATAGTCCTACATCCTCCATTGCTTGGTTCCTCTCTTGTGTCGCATATTATGGCCTTCAGACCCACTGTCCCCTATCCCTCATGATGTTGTGTCAGTCGCTGCCAAGCCATCCATGCTCTTTATGCTCTAACAAGGGAAGTTTTCCATCTGCTACTCAGTACCCCCTATTTCATCATCATCCCTGGTGTCAGTCTATCATTCACTCTACTATTTTCTCTCATGCCTTAGTTGAGGATCCCTTATTGCCTCACCTATGGTGGACCTCCTTCTGTTGACATCAGCTCATTTATTCCATAAGATAGGGTCTAGAGGGCAGTTTACCTTGGTTCTAGCTTCCACTCTTGTTTGGTGCCTCGGATCAGGCAAAGGGGCTCCTTATTTCCCTTTGACTTGATTGGTTCTCAGCTCCAAATCCTTTCAGCATGATTGAGATCCATATACTTGATGGTTTATTGATGCAGCAAATGATACTGGCGATTCTTGGGTGTGTGTGAGATGTTTTCAGCCCTCATGAGGGGGTGGCCCTACAGGTAGCCCCCCGCATGCTCGGATGAACTCTTCATTACAGCCTTTTATGAAACTCCATATATTTGATGATGTCGGCCTCAGCCGCTTGCATCACCTTTTTTTTTGCATGTATCATTCAGATTTTCAGATCCCTTTCCTGTTTATAGGGGAATTTTGGGTTTTATTTGTATCTCATGTACTCAAATATTATTATATAAGTCCTGGTTGTTATCCCAGAAACAGTATGTATGTGGTATTCATTATCTTGTTTTTTCCTGGCTCATGTTTATGCCAGCATGTACTATATTGTTCAGTCCCTTGTTTACTAGACGCATTATTCTTGTACTTTTTCTCAACGGGAATAAGTATGCCTCCCCCGTCGCCTATAGCATAGGTACTCACTCATAAAAGAGACTTGTTGCACCTGTAATTATCAACTTCTCAGGGTCTATTCCCTTAGCGCTTCAGTCTACCTTATATTTCTCTCTCTTTGAATTCCCCTTCAATGTCTAGTAATTGAGTTCTTACAACATACTTTGGTCATACGATTAGCTCCTAATGCTCGCACGCTGGGGGGGAATCTGTTACACCATTTTTTGGTCATCTAACCTGTTGCTATTAGATGGACCTAAGTACACCATGTAAGATCAATTTTACCCTAAGTAAAATTGTTTTCACTATGAAAAATAACTTAGTAAAACACCTTTATTAAGTTGTTTATGGTCTAAACAGGAAACCCCATGAGGAAATATTAAATAAATCCACATTTTTTTTTCCTCAAGAAATAATTAGTTAAACAACAGTTTAATTAATATTCCTGGTCATCTTTAACCCAAAACAAGAAAATTAATTGGAAAAATTATTATTTATCTTATTATTTTCTAGGAATAATTATTTAAACCTTATTTAAATAATATTCCTTGTTAAATTTGACTAAATCACTCATAAATAGTTAAATGAATAATTATTTATTTAATTATTACCCAACCACATCCTTAAAATGATAAATAATTCATTTATTTATTTATTATTTACAAATAAAGGGATTTGACCAAAGTCAAATTCCCTTTCCCTCCAACAAAAATAATGAAATATTCCATAAAAGTTAGATCTTGATTTGGTTAATAATATTTTAATTATGCACCAATATCTAGACTAACTCAATATTTTGTTATAAATAGAAGGGTTTTCCCTTCTATTAGACCAAAAGTAGACCAAAAGTATAGATCCAGAGTGATCTTTAGGCAACAAAAGGTGATGAATCAATGGAAAAACCCTTATATATTTTGTTTTTTCTATAGAAGGGTTTTTGCACACTTGCAATTAAAATTCATACTAACAATAAACATACTAGATAGAGAAATAGGATACATATTCAAACATAAAACTAAAAAAAATAAAAAAAAAGCTCTAAATAGAGTCAAACAACTTCAATAATCCAAACGACAACACTTACATCGCCTCTTATTGAGTGCTGGTATGAAATGAGGATGAAAATTTAACCTACCTACCAAGGGGCCCTTAGAACTTGGGGTTCTAAGTCCTGATGCAAGGATTTATTTACTTCCGAGATGCCTTGGCGCAAAGTCTCCCTCTCTCTAATATGGTGGACTAAAGTTGTTGGATGGCCAACAACTGAGTCCCCTTTATCTCTGCTCTGGATCATACACATTTGGTATTGCTTGGGGCAATTATGTCCAACATAACAATGTGCTCTCAAGTTGTTCATCTCTTGGTGGCCTTTTATAGGAGAATTCAAATCCTCCTTCCCTCTCTTGGTACATTGTGGATGGTGACCCAAGAGAGGAGGGTGATTCCATTGTGTGCCACATTTATTCCATTATGTGTTCCCTTGATGTCCTAAGGAGGCTTGGGTGGCTGTCCTTAGGCAGCTTCAAGTGTGGAATCAATGTCCTAGAGTGTGATTTTTGTGGTTCTAGAAAGTGACTTCTACCACTCCTAGGATTGTGCACTTTTCGGGTCAAAAGATGCGCTTATTGAAGGATTTTGCACACAAAATAATTTATGACTATTTCAAATTTTATTTTTCCTCAGAACTTATATATTTTTAAATACATTCCAAATTCTCTAATGTCTCTCAGCCCTGTAAATCCTTCTATCTGACATTAAATAATGTCGTCTTTGCTTGTATGATTTTCTAGTGTTAAAAATTTCTCCCTAATGTGTGAGGTCTAAGAAGAATTGTATAGCTTAAATAAATTATAGTTTCTTTTTTGTATACTGTGCATAGAGAGAGAGAGACCTGCATGTAACTTGGAATTGGAGATACCCTGCATTGGTTCGAAGAAGACCATATCCTATGGGACCCTTGTAAGAAAATATAATACAATATATACAAATTTTCTACGAGGTGGGAATGTCCCATGCTTGTAATGTTGTGGCTAGTTAAACAAATCTATTTCACAGATACATGTTTTGTCTGTGTCACTAATATGGTAGTGATCCGTTGGTTGATGACAATGACTGTTGATGCCCTCAGGGATGTTTTTTACTTTGACAATAGGTCGAATGTGGTACCCATATACGTAAACTTGGTATGGTATGTAACTGTGCATTGTATGCATAGGTGTTGGATGGGACCTTCCAGTGTAAGCATTGTTGAAAGAAATGCTTATGAAGGCATAGGTCTTTGATGAATTTGATCAAAGTGAAATGGTTGTAAGGTACGATACCATATTGACATGAAAAATTATGTTGTAGTCAAATGTTAAGAGGATCAATGACATCTATGGGAAATGATGTCTCCCACAGTGCCACCCGAGGATACCCCTTTTATGGAGAGGGGCGAGCCAAGTTACCACTTCCTTTTTGGAAAGTAGGTGTTGGAGTTGACAAAAATGAAGCCTCAATCGAACGAGGGGGTCGCTGATATGGAGGATCAGGATCCTAGATGTGATGGGTTTAACATAGGCATGGTGGCGAGGGGTGATTGAAAATTGATGATGGGTATTCAGTGGCCCAAGGTCAGAGTATAAAATGCAGCTTGGCACCAGTCATAACTATTTCTGATGGGGAAATCCCTAGAGTCAGTAGGACTTCCAGGGTGGGTATAAACTAGTTATGAATGTCATGGTGGATTTTGTGTGAGGGTGGTATATTCTGACCAAGGGTGACTAGGGACTGGTGCCATGAGAGAAAAAATGAATGAGTGGGGGGGGACATAGTGCACCATTTGCGGTCTTTGTACACTTACCAAAAGAATAAAATAATAGGGTTTGGTTTGTACAAGACATAGAGACGGGTGCCCCAAAACATGAAATTATTCACTCACTGATGATGTGAGGAAGGCATTTTGCTGAGGGTGGGGTGCCCATTGGTTGGTCTCATGTGTGAGGTTGATGAAGTGGATGAAAAAGTATCGCAGATGGGATTATGATGATGGAGGTATGGTAGGCCAAATGCAAGGCGCGGTAGTGTGATTTTGATCTGCTTATACAACCTAACCGTTTGGGAAAGGGGTTTTATTTCGTATGGTAAAACTTGACCTTATGCATGGTGGATGGATGGGCATGAGGTTCTTCCCGGGCTAAATTGGTATGGCCGTGGCGTCACTTTTTTTGTGATATACGGTCTACTGTGGGTGATGAGTTCCATGGAGGGGAGGCTCTACCAACCAACGAGGATGTTTATCATGTGCAGGGTGAGGTGATGATAAACATGGTTGGATATGTGGAACCTACGATTAATTTCTGATGGAGAAATAATGTCAAGATATGCAGAGTTTTCAAGGACTCTATCATGCTGGGGGTAGAATGATATCTGCTCTTGAAACTTCTAGTGGATGGAGTTGTGGATGGTTTGCGAGCTTTCCTGAAAAAAAATACCTCAAGTGAAAGAATCTTCTTTATCAAATATTATTGAAAGTCATGATCTTTAAAAAAGAAGATGAGAGAGGGCATACCTGTTGGTGCTGAAAATGTATTTTTTCAGGAGTGTGAATGTGTGGCATCACCTATTTTTGTTATGGAGTGTTGATCATAGTGTTTCTTTCGGTTTAGAGAACAGACCTTCTGAGCTCTCGTTAAGGTCCTCCAAAGTTTTTGAAAAGGGAAATATATAGGTGAATATGGCCCTAATTCAATTCATTTGTGATTTTTTGAGTTTTTTGAGAGGTCAAAGGCTTATCTGGAGTAGTTTTTCCATTGCAGTCAGCCTGAGCACTAGGGATTAGCGTTATCATGCCTAGGTAAACTCCATGATGTCCTGCATTTTAATTTTTTCAGTCTAAGGGTGCCAGGGTTCGTACAAAACTAGTTTATATGGATTCTGAGCCATTTTTACCCTAGATTGTGCAAGCAATCAGGGTAAGAGCGTGCCTTTTGTGCATGTTTTTATGGCAGGGTGCCCCATATGGAGGGGTGCACAGCCATTGCCTTAGTGACAGACTTGGATGAGTGGTGCGCTATGGTGGCTATTGTGCGACTTGCAAGGTTGTCGACTCCACATCAGGAATTGAGCCTGTAGGTTGGAGTCTTGCGCCAGCTGAGGGCTAGGCACTTTTTCGATTTTTTCCACTTCTGCTATGACGGGATGGTGACGTGGCTTAACAAGGTCCAAAATGGATCAAATTTGTTTTCGTATGCCAATATTCTATGTAGACTCATGTACGAGAGGGTGGTGTTGTTGATACCGGTGGTGGCGGTGCCTCCTGGGGGGCCACTGGAGCCTCACATGAGGAGGTGGGATCTTGTGATGCCGCGAGGAGGTGAGGGTATGGTGTGGCATTACTGGAATGCCAAGATGGAGGCCTGGTTTGAGGTAAACCCCTAGATGTTTTTTCCATTCCCATATGCAAGGATGGACTTCCAAGGGGGATCCAGAGATGGGTCTCCCTCCTGGTTATGCTTGGGGGCCAGCAGGTATGTTTTTATGTGTTTTGATGGTGACACTGACATAGTTTTGGTTACTCTTACAGATGTTGGTGAGGTAGATCGCCCCGTGGCTTGATTGTTTGGCCACGATCCTCTTCGGAGACCTCATGGTGGTTGTGGGGGGTTGGGAGGAGATCTTTCATAACCTCAGGGTGGTGGACCTGGTGTGGTGCTTTCCCTTGAGGAGAGGGAAACAGCTCGACTGCTGCCGAGACTGCGATTGAGAAATCTCGTGCCGATGCAGAGGCAGTGCGTGCTAATGCGACAGAGGCTCACATTGCTGAGATGACAACTCAGGTGTCAATTCTAGAGGATGTCTGGGATTGAGTGGACTACTTGATCTAGGGGATGCCTTCTCGAGGCTTTTTGGATGACCTTGAGGAGGTCTCCAAGGCCCAGGGAGAAGCCGATGGCCCGGGAGAGGACGATCGATTTTACACGGTGGAAGTCTCAATTTGACAATTTCTTAAGAGGTACTAGGAGTGTACTCGTGGGTACAGGTGCCCCATCTGGGGGAGAACCACCCTAGAGTTTATTTGTACATGGGGAAAGCACCCATTATGAGGATGCTTCCCCTATTTTTGATGACTTTTTGTGTATCTTTGGGCTGACCGATGGGTCAGAGCCACTATTTTTTATACTCAGACACATACACTATGATATATATATGAGAGATATTTTTTGCGGCTCTACTTGTTGTGCCCCCTGTTTATGCTTATGGATGATGTTATGCTGATGGATATCTATGTTTTCTATGTTTTTTGTTTTTTACATGTGATGGTTTATTTAATATGAATTCTAGTTTAGAATATTGTTAGCTATGCGATCAGCTGTTTGGTTTTGACTCCTTGGCACATGTGTAAATGTAATGTAGTCAAATTGTCTGCTTAATCTTTTTGCACACAAATATTTTCTAAATAGATGTGAATCTCTTATCTCAAATGTTTGGTTTAACTGCGACACTACTAACTGGGAATCGAGGTAGACATGCATATGGCATATACCCTAATGGAGGGCGTCGCACATAAGTCCAATGACAATGTCATATTCTACCTGATTGTTTGTTGTTGAACCGATACACACATGATTGGTGTAGATTGGTGATCGGTCAGGGTGATAGATGACCCATGCAGCTGCTGCTAAACTTTGAGACCATTGTGATGCTCCATCGGCAAATCTGAAGTAATGTTTGGTTTGGTAATCCATTGTGGCACTAGAGCGCGTTTTGTTATAAGTATTTTGGTCAAAAATTTAAATTGGTTGGGTTTGTGTACGTAAAATCTAGGGTAGGGCCTCCTTGGCCCTTATGGGTAGAACTTCTCGAGGTAAAGGTCGTTGACGGGGTTGCTGAGGCATGTCCCGTCTAGCTCCGTCAAGATGTATGCCCCCTGGTGGAGGCAATGTTTTATGATGTGGGGTCCTTTCCACAACGTTTTGAACTTTCTTGGACCTAGGGCTTATTTTGTGACTTCATAGCAAAGGAATAGTTCTCCCTCGGTGAATGAGCGAGGCTTGATTTGGCAGTCAAATGATGCTTTTTAATTTCTTTTCTTGGTGGGAATTGTTTGCTGCGTTGACTTTCACGTCTGCCTATGATCTCTAGTTGTACTAGGTGTTGTTCTGTAGACTGCAAGCCAGAAATTCTGTTGGCGCATGTAAATTTGGGATCTCACAGAAGCCAATGCAAAAGTGCAAGGTACCTTGACCTTTTGTGACAAGAATAAGGTGGAAATATTGGGACGTGGGGGCGGCTGCAATCCTATTTCTGATATTCGATGATACAAATCATATGTGGTGTATCATTTCATCAAAATTTGATGGGGGAAGAATCTCTGTGATGGGAATTTGCGTAAGCGCAAGGTTGGGTTCCACGCTACGATGGTCAATATAATGTGGGTGGAAATTGTGTCTGGTGCAGAGGTACCTGAATGTTTCCATTAGCATGCATACTGCTCGTGGTTTTGGCGTAAAATGGTGCATGGTCCACTGCGGCTAACCGAGCAGATTGTATGGGAATCAACACTACTCATCGTCCCAGATGTGGGTGCTTGGAAGGATCTATTGTAGAAGAGGATGTCTTCTGCTTCCATTTCCGTGTTTTTATCTTGGGTGTGTCTAACTCTTTGGGGGAGTGTAGACTCAATTCTTCTCGTGTCGCTCTTAGCTTGGGGAGATGATCACATTTAATTGTTGTTTGGTCTCAATCTAGTCTCCTAAACTGAGCGCATTTAATTTTCAACCAGGGTTGGTAAACTGCTGAAGTGAAGTGTACTGTATGTACCTAGGTTCTTGTTTCCTAATGTGTTGTGTGTAGTGTTTTGTGATGTTTTTGGTTTTTTGTGATGATTTATGATGTTTTTGGTCTTTTGGTGGTTTTATGTTCACAAGGAAAATGCCTAGAAAGCTAATGGAAAGGGGCTGGTGATTAAAAATAGAGTTAAGCCTAATTGATGGATAACAAATGACAAATGCAATTGGAAACACTGAATCAGAATCAAATCTAAACTATGACCAAGTAAAAGCAAAGCTTGACAATGACTTTTAACTAAATGATTCAAAACACAAACTAAACTTGAGAAATGATCACTAAGTATGCAAATCCTCTAACTAAACAGTTAAACAACTAATCTTACAATGATGCAACATTTTGTCCTTGATTAGAGATTTGAAACAGATTTGGAGGAAAAATATTGATACCATCCTAAGATATTCTATTCTAGGACTAGTTTCTAACTCGATTCTGCAATTTAATTGAATGTCACAATACCTTACTCAAGAGTTATTGATTTCTTTTCAAGGTAATATTTTGAGGGAGGGCTCTGTTTATGAAATGATAAGGAAATTGTAGAGGTACTTCAGGCCTTAAAATGATGTTGTCTTCTGTTCTTATGGTTATGGATCAATTGTAGATTTTAGAACAAGAAGATGTTTGTAAATAATGAAGGCTGTTTTGTTAATCTTAACAACTGAAGTAATCTGTTGTGCAGTGGATGACAATCTGAATGTGAAGTGCAAGTGCAATGAGTTAATCTAAGAATGAACTTAAGATACCACTAATCTAAAACAATGCTGAACTACAAGTCATCATCAAACTCAAAACAAAGTAACTGAACATGAGTTAAGTTCAATTAAACTCCGGAGCATCCTAACTATACTATCATGCATTATTCTATGAAATTATACAGTCTGTTTGTCCATCATTATTGATATTTTGGAAGAATTCCTTCTTTTGGAAGAGCTAGAACAATTTTGACTGTGTAATTGAGTGCAAATGCAAACATAAAGGACTGAAAGCAATGAAAAACTAAGATATCATATCCATATCCTACTCGTCATTATGATGTTTTGGGCAAGCGTTTAAGAGCAAGAACAGAGATGGTACTTAGTACAAACACACAACTAAATCATTCATTATCACGGTCATGTCTTGGACTCAAGAATTTATTGGAAGAGTTTCTTCTTGTGAAAGAGTGATTAGAACAAGTGTAACTGTGATAGTGAACAACAAAAATTACAACTAAATCCTACAATACTATAGCCATTTCCCATTCATCATTATAACCTTTTGGAAGAGCTTCTTCTTGTGGAAGAGTTAGAATGAGTATAACTACAGTAGCTAATTAAAAACAACTATGAATTCAACTTCAAATCCTACAATACTATAGCTATTTCCCATTCATCATTATAATCTTTTGGAAGAGCTTCTTCTTGTGGAAGAGTTAGAATGAGTATAACCACAGTAGCTAATTAAAACAACTACTAATTCAACTTCAAAAACATAAAGGCAGCTAGAATACTTATCTAATTTACGCAAATAAATCCATGCAAGAGGCAGGGGCCCTCTACCACCTGACGGAATTCAACTCCAAATTAAATCAACGCTTTCAAAACAACACTGTCTGCTCCATTAAAGATGAAATAACTTGAACATAGCACTCTGCGTCTTCAGAAATGTAGCACAGAATCTAAGCAAAATATAGCATCAAATCTAACATAAAATCTAACATAGCTCTCGGTTTCCCAAGTGTTTATATAGAAAATGCACATAACAAGACTTGCAACAATTTCAGGAACACTGTCTTTCCTTATCGGAATCACATTAGGACTCTTGAAGTGGCTGCGTGAAGAGGAAAAAGACATCTGGACTGAGACAGTCCTAATAGAAGTCTGTTTTCCTAAATGTGTTCCCACGTTCCAAAACCGTACCCAGAATTCGTTTCTTCCTCCATGATGAGCAACGAACCATGTAGACATGACGTGGATTATGCCCATATGCGGTTTTTCTTGAGAGGCCACCTGGAACATACTCAAACGTGAAGACAGCTGCAGAATCGCCGATTAGCTACGGAATGTCTGCATTCTGCAGCTAGTTCCGGTCAAAATGCTTTACAATGGCAAAAATCATAAAATTTAGCAAGTCAGTCATGTAAATCATTCTAAAAGTAATTTTAACTATATTCATTGATCAATTGGGTCTAAGATAGCAATGGACAAGGGAAAATGAGGTAAAATGAGATGAAAGAAAGCACAATTTTTAGGCTCAACAATTGTATGGTGAAATTGTGAACAAATCCAACAATAGATATGTTCTATCTTCTCTTGGTTAGAGAGAAGTCTCTGAGGCAGAGAAGAGACTGTGTGGAAACTTCTTGCAAGGGGCTTCATTTATTTGCAATGATCGACCTGGTGGTCATTCAAGTTGCATAGTCCACATGTTATCCTAGGTTTGGCCTGGGTCATGCTTGGTTATTGAGTCAGATGAGTTTTCCCATTATGCCGATGTGGGTGTTGGGTTGCCGGCCTAGGGGTGATGTACTTTCTATATCGTTTGATCTCATCGTACCATTTCTTCTCTATTGTATGAATCATATCAATGAGGAGACAACTCGTGGGATATAGGTACAATGCTATCCATAGTGATTGCCCTTACATGCTGGGAAAAATAGCCTAGATATGGGGGTCCTGTAGTGCTCAGTTTGTGGTCTGACAGGGTACCAGCGTCATAACATTGCTAAATCAGGGCAAATGGCGACCATGTGATTGGGAATTTTACATAACACAAATGTTGGTCTTCTCCGTAGAGAGAGGTTGGGGGTAACTAGGGGTTCCCTGATTGGATGCTTTTCAGCTGACAAGAATAGGATGGATCTACTCGTCAAATCTTCTTGGGTTTTCGAGCTGTTCATGGATTCTGAGTCTGTACCATCTTCCTGGGAGAGGCAGACTCTAGTTAAGTGCATACAGGCTAGTGCTACGCAAAATCTAGGTATGTAGTGACAACGGTGCACTGGGTGGTTGTCACCACATATCTGACATGAATACTAGATGTCCATGTTGTCGCGATATACTATATGAACTGGATACCATCGCTAGAAAATTTTCAGGGCTGGGCAATCAATGATGAAATGATCGAGCTCATCATAGAGTACACAACTCTCAATGTGAGGAGGGGACAGGACTAGGGGTATTTCTAGTTCCCGTCATTCCTCCTATAGGTACAGGATTGTAATGTCCCTTTTCAGGAACATGCTGCTCCATCGGGAACATCTTAGATGTTCCATTTTTCCTTCTTCAGTGAGACACTGCAAGTCCATTTCAGATATTGACTGATGGGGAATTTTTAGGATATGAATCCTTCTAAAGAATGGATAAATCCTGAGGCTAGCTGGCCCTTTTCAGACTCTGCCTATGGATATGCAATATTCCACCTCGGGAATTTCTGCTACAGGGTCCTTGAGGACGCTGTATAAGGAAGCTGCTGCATAAATTAGGATATCCAATGCTAGGATTCCCTAGAAAAATTCTAATATAACTTCCCTATATAAAATGAGCTTAAAGAAATGATTCTAGTTGGGTTATACAGACCTCCCCAAACTAGATCTCTAAAACAATGCTCAAAGAGAGAGCTTACAGCAATATATGAACATAACCATGAGACCCTACAATTCTGCATACATCATGAGAGGGAAATATTACAAAAAACATTATATTATGATATCAACATTATTTTACAAAAATATCATGAGGAATAAGGCCCTCAATCTTTAGAACCAATCCTCCAATGAATATACAATATAATGCCGAAGTAGCTGCAGCTGCATAGAAATGCCAGAAAACCACAAATGTGCAGCCTCTATGAGATATGTAGCTGCTAAATGTATACAAATGATAATTTAGCTGAAGGAACACAAGAAAATGGCCTAAGAAAGGAAAATGGGCTCAATATGGGATTTCTAGCCAATCTCAGGGAGATTGCTAGAAATGCTGGATAAAATACAAAAGTGACAAACTAGTTGTCACTGCAACTGAAACCAAATGAATATGAGGTTGTGACTGATGTTAAATGCTGATGCCCTCCTCTGATAATTCCCTCAAGGAAAAAGGGGCTGATCCCCTTAATCTCAAAAGCACTCCTCCTGATGTGCACAAGAATCTCCCTCAACACTTCCCTCATAGAATAACACAGTTTCTCCAAGTGACTGTGCAATGGGAGATGGTGAATGAGTGGTTTGATGCCACAGATGTGAAATGAATTCCAATATCCCTCTCTACAACTCTTCCCATGAAGAATCCCTCCTCCACTAAAAAGCAAGTAGTGAAAGACTCAATGAGTTCCTTTGGTGCTTTCCTAGCTACACAACACCATTTTGCTACAGAAATAACTCTGCAACTGAAGGAGTAAGCTTGGAAAATTTTTGGAATGAGTAAATGCAGCTCAAATCCTCTCCTCCCATGAGGAATAGGTGGGGGATCCCCACCGGAAACACCCCCAGTGCTCAAGAGCACTACAATCCTGCTAAACAACCCGGATATGCAAGTCCTTGGCCTCACCACGAAATGTATGAATCAAAGAATGAACCAAATGAGCTTCTCCTTCATTCTTATAAATAAAATGAACTCACTTTAACCATAGGCCCCACAATTAGGGTTTGCATTCACTTTTGAATGCTTTCCCTCCAAAAGCTGCGTTGTCTTCTCAAGCAAGCTAACCCTCTAAGGCAGCGCTGTTGACTTGGTCAAAATGGCCAACTCAAGGTGATCCTCATCATGTTCACACCATGGGGTGTTTATTTCAGTTGCTTTATTATTTCTCCTTTCATACAAGGAGTGTTATTTTCTATCAAAAGGGGTTAAGGGGTCTCCTTACCCATTTTATTAAGAAAAAATAAAATATGCCACTATAATGTTCCATTTTAGCTTGAGGCTAAAATTTGGAACATTATAGTCCTCCCCTCCCACATGTTTCTTGTCCCCAAGCAACTGCATAGAGAGAACAAAATGTCTCCCCCTTCTTCTCTTATGGCCTCCTCATCAAAAATCTCCACTGCTGCTCAAGATATGCTACAATAAACCATCCCCCAATGACTTCTTCCAAGTATGCAAACCAGAATGGTGTACATCCTGAAAGGTAGAAGGTGTAGGTGGAAATCCTCCTGCTGAACCATGGCCTCCTCAAGGTAGGAGTGATGACATGCATGGGAAAATATAATCCCACTGATGATCTCCTCAACCATGATATCATCCAAATGAAAACCTTGCCCCCGGTTCTGTGCAATGTAATGGGGATGAATAGAGAGTTTTGTTGCTTCATCCCAATACGCTCCTCTCTCCCTTTGTAGTACATATGGGGCTGTTGCTGTCCTTGGGCTGAAATGGTATGGCCTCCAAGAGTGGCCCAAGCTACCCCATAAAAACATTCATCCATGAAATGCCTCTCCAAATTCTCCAAGTGGTTTTCCCCACAAGAAGAGAAAAGTAATAGTATGGCAATCATGGTTTTCCCAATGGTGTCTCCTGCAATATAGAACATGTGAAATGGGGAGAATAATGCTCCCAATGGGCTGTCCCAACATATAAGTCACTCTCCAAATGGTGCTCCCTATGAACATATAAGCATTAGCAATACAAGGTAGCACAATAAAATGAAAACAAGCTGCCATAAGACAACTAGAGAGTGGGTCACTGCTCCTCTCATGGGACTAACGTAGTGAGCCTCTTTCCTTCATCAAGGATATACATAAAAAGTGTTTTTCCCAGCCACTTTTTGCTTCCACACACATCTCAAAAGATAGGAACATGAAAATATAGATTGGTGCCAATGGTGCACACCAATGAGCATGTGGCTTCCTCCACAAACCACCATAAGAATACTCCATTATTCTGCTACAAAAGGATACAAATACATCCTTGTACATCATGCAAGAAGGCATAAAATCTTCTTGACTCATCATGCTACTCAAACAAGGAACGAAAGTACAATATAGAATGATTATACCTTCTCCAATTTGTACTTGAACTCTTGAGCTTGAAATGGCCCAATTGAAGTTTCCCTCTACCCTCAATGAGTAGGTAAGTGGCTGTGAGGTTCTCTCCACCATAATTAAGTGGGATATGAATCTCCCAATGCTGATAGGTGCCATGATGGATGCCCTCCAAGTGAACTCCTCTATCCAATCAAAGTATGCATCAAAGTGCATAGCTAGGAAGCCCTTATGTGCTGCATGTAGAAATTTATCCTGGAGACTAGAAGCTCTATTCAAGAAGATCCTGCCATAATCATAGATGACCCTATCATTAGCCATGTATCTATCATCATCCTCCTGATCATCAAGAATCATGCATGCACCAAGATCCTGGGACCTCTCAACCAAAAGCTGAGTCCTCCAGCATGGATCAATCCTGCATATAGACATCGCTGATATTCTGCAATAGGGTGCTCCATCACACTGCTGCCTGCTACCTTGAAATCCCCTCATGTCAAATTCATCCTGCAATGTTTCTGCTAAGCCATCATGCAGATGCTCATGCTCAAAAGAAATGAGATCTCTGAAAATAAGCCTCCCATGAGAGACTATCACCTCCAAAGAATCTTCCGATCCTGGGCAATGTAAGCATGAGTGGCCTCCATCCACTCCAAATCATGAAAGAGTTATTCCCCAAAGGAAGTAACCTCTCTCTCATAAAATCCATGGAGTATCCATCCCCATCCATACAGCAAGCTCTGTCTGCACAGTATAGCTGATGAGAGTGGGTGAGACTGAAATAAGAGGGTGCATCCCTCCTCTTTGTGTTTATCCCCAACTCACTGCACTGTAATGGACTCCTCTAATTTCTCCACCCCTCCGGAATCCAATGAGTGGTGAACCAAATGGAATGATGCCTCTCATCATCTCTGGATCATATGGCCTCCTAGATGGAAAGCCACCAAAAGTGAGACATCGAGATCTGAAAATAGACTGCATGTATGAGTGGACCGATTTGTCCCTCTCTCCTCTGTGCAGTGTAGTCTCTTTTCTTATGCAGAAACTCTCTGAAATAGATAAGGGAGAATGCTCCTCATCCCTCCATGTTGATTCTCTGATCTTCTTCCTCCATCTCACAATCCCCAACCAATGCTACATATGACTCCAGAATTGTGTCTTGGTACCCACATGCAAAATATTTGGAACTCCTTGCAAGGATACAAGGACCCCTCTAGTGGAAGCATTGGCTCCCCTTTCACCTCCATGTGGTGATGGATCTCCTCCAAAAGTGACAGCACTGTTGGTTCCCTCCAATGCATACAAATTTTTTTTATTTGTGCCACAATGAGTTTCACTAAGTTTTCCCATCAAACCCTTAGTGAAGGCATCACATGCTTTTGCATTTGCATGACAATGAAAAATGGAACCTCCAAACAGAAAATCATGAGCCATACCTTGAGTGCAGTGCTGCTCCTCCCGTGGCCTCATTTCCTTCCTCTACTCCCTTGAAAAGTGAGTGAAAAAAGGACTGTGTTGTGGATCTGCATGTGTGGCTGAATGAACACACCCTTCATGAAAATAGCTAGGATTTGTCTCATCAACAAACACTTCTCAGAAAATTTCTTCAAAATTCCCTTTCATCAAGATCTTCAATAACCTCCTAGAAAAGAAGGGAAACCTCCTCTTCCTTCATTCCTCTTTCCTTGCCTCCTTGTAAATCTCTTCTCCTTGGAGAGAAGATCCTCTTTTGATAGCAATGGATCTTGGGCACAGGCTGAGCCAAGATCATGCTCTGATACCAATGTAATGTCCCTTTTTTTAGGAACATGCTGCTCCATCGGGAACATCTTAGATGTTCCATTTTTCCTTCTTCATTGAGACACTGCAAGTCCATTTCAGAGATTTATTGATGGGGAATTTATAGGATATGACTCCTTCTAAAGAAGGGAGAAACCCTGAGGCTAGCTGGCCCTTCTCAGACTCTGCCTATGGATATGCAATATTCCACCTCGGGAATTTCTGCTACAGGGTCCTTGAGGACGTTGTATAAGGAAGCTGCTACATAAATAAGGCTATCCAATGCTGGGATGCCTTATAACACTTCTAATGTAACTTCCCTATATAAAATGAGCTTAAATAAATGATTCTAGTTGGGTTATAAAGACCTCCCCAAACTAGATCTCTAAAACAGTGCTAAAAGAGAGAGCTTACAACAATATATGAACATAACCATGAGACCCTGCGATTATGAATACATCATGAGAGAGAAATAGTACAAAAAAAAATATTTTATGATATCAGCATGATTTTACAGAAATATCATGAGGAACAAGGCCCTCAAGCTTTAGAACCAATCCTCCAATGAATATACAATATAATGCCAGAGTAGCTGCAGCTATACAGAAATGCCGGAAAACCATAATTGCACAGTCTATATGAGAGATATAGCTGCTAAATGTATAAAAATGATAATTTAGCTGAAATAACACAATAAAATGGCCCAATAAAGGAAATGGGCTCAATATGGGATTTCTAGCCAATCTCAGGGAGATTGCTAGAAATGCCGGATAAAATACAAAAGTGACAAACTAGTTGTCACTGCAACTGAAACCAAATGAATATGAGGTTGTGGCTGATCTGAAATGCTGATGCCCTCCTCTGATAATTACCTCAAGGAAAAAGGGGTTGATCCACTTAATCTCAAAAGCACTCCTCCTGATGAGCACAAGAATATCCCTCAACACTGCCCTCATAGAATAACGCAGTTTCTCCAAGTAACTACGCAGTGGGAGATGGTGAATGAGTGTCTTGATTCCATAGATCTGAAATGAAGTCCAACATCCCTCTCTACATCTATTCCCATGAATAATCCCTCCTCCACTGAAAATCAAGTAGTGAAAGACTCAATGAGTTCCTCTGCTGCTTCCCCAACTACACAACACCATTCTTCTACAGAAATAACGCTGCAACTGAAGGAGTAAGCTTGGCCAAATGCCGAAATGAGTAAATTCAGCTCAAATCCTCTCCTCCCATGAGGAAGAGGTGGGGGATCCCCACTGGGAACACCCCCAGTGCTCAAGAGCACTGCAATCCTCCTAAACAGCTCGGATATGCAAGTCCTTGGCCTCACCACGAAATGTCTGAGTCAAAGAATGAAAAATGAGCTGCTCCTTTGTTCTTATAAAGAAAATGAAATCACTTTCACCATAGGCCCCACAATTAGGGTTTGCAATCACTTTTTAATGCTTTCCCTCCAAAAGTTGCGTTGTCTTCTCAAGCAAGCTAACCCTTTAAGGCAGTGCTGTTGACTTGGTCAAAATGGCCAACTCAAGGTGATCCTCATCATGTTCACACCAGGGGGTGTTTATTTCAGCTACTTTATTATTTCTCCTTTCATACAAGGAGTGTTATTTTCCATAAAAAGTGGTTAAGGGGTCTCTTTATTGATTTTATTAAGAAAAAATAAAATATGCCACTATAATGTTCCATTTTAGCGTGAGGCTAAAATTGGGAGCATTACAAGGATGGTACGAGGTTCATCTCCAGATGACTGGGTAAAGGGATCCTTTTGAAATGATTGCTCGATGGTGTGAAAGGCATCCCCATATCGTGGAATTTATGGGCAATTATTGGTATAGTGCCCATAATTTCTGAAAATAGCGCATGCATGATTGGTACGTAATGATTTTCCTTTACCTTTGGTCGCAGGTTCCTTTTTATAGGAACATGGCATTGTGATGTCTTCATTAGAGCCAAGGAGTGGTTTTAATTCATTCAGCTCTGGGCAGATATGGGTAGGGTTTCCTATTACATCGCATATGGCACAGATTAGTGATTCTCGTTGTGTGGCGGGAGTTTCCAAATTCTTTCCTCTTCTCTTGGTTTTATTAGCCACAATCATCGATTTTTCAAAGGGAATTTCCTTTGCAGGGATGTTTTTGACTCTTTCCTGAATGGGTGGGGCCTCCTCGGGACTGAGGGGATTTAACCTTGTGGTAGTGATGTGTGTGGATCCTATCCCAGTAGGGGGAATGATATACCAAATTGGTATTGCAAACAATATGTTTGGTAACACCACTATTGCCAAAACTTGTTGGGATATGAAACTAGCTGGGGGGTAAAGGAAAGGGGTTTGGGAAGTGGCGTAGGATAGAGAGGCTATCGTGGCCAAAGAATCAATGTCATTAATGCTTGTGTCCATGTCCTGACTAGCTTCGGTGTTTGATGTGGACATCATGCACACTGGAGCCCTATGACATTAGGTGATGACTTGGGTATAATGGGAGGATCTCCTAGGATTGATCCTAGGACGGACAATGGTTTGAACTGGCCAGGGCCATATTCTTGGTACTGTGAAAGTGCGTCTGTGGATGTATCTGTTAGCCACCTATATTTTTCAAAATATATCAGCTGGTGGCTAAATATTCTTTGCAGCCTCCAAGAAACAAATTCAAGCCTGAAATTGTTGGTGCTTGAAGTCTGATTGGCAAGATCATGAACTGCTGGGTTGGTTCCTTATACTTTCCCCATCTTTGCCTCTGTTGTTCCATAAAAATCCAAGTGAAATATTGCTGCATCTTCCTCCTTTTTCTCTCCCCTCCTTCCATCTTTTCCTCTTTCCTTCAAGTTTTCTTTCATCCATAAAAACCCCATTAAACCCTTTTATATTCCTTTTTCCTCTATTAAACCTCATTTCCTAAGGTCAAAAACCCACTTTTTGACCTATCGGAACCCTTCCCCTTTTGCAAAAAATCATTAAAAACCATAGAAAAACATGTGTTTCTATGCGTTAGGTTTTAGCCCCTCAGGCTAAGCCCCTTTTCGTTTCTCCCTCCATATGCCCCGACGACCGAAACCGTGTGCTAAGACCGCCAGGCGTTTAACCATCGGCAATAATTTATTACCCGAAAACACCAAAAACCTTTGAAAAAATGCGAAAACGGGTTTATTTTATTCCTCCGCCAAAGAAAATCATATTGAATCTCAACCATTGATATGGCCCAGATCAACGGCGCGGAGTTAATCTTCACCTGGTGGACCCCCCCCGGTCCCCGGCGCCTGTTTCCAAAAAAAAAAAAAACCGTGGTTTTGTGCCCGCACCGCTTTCCGCGTTAAAACGGTTTTCCCTCGTCGGCCAGCGATTCCACCCGCTGGCCGACACGTGTCTTCCACCTCACTCCAAAACCGCCGTGTCAAGTTTTTTCCCCGCGCATTAAGCTTTGTCCCGTGGCCCCGCAGCGGGATTCATCCCCGCCGTCGGATCTAGACCCTCCTATCCGACGGTCCCTATTTGCCTTTCCCGCTCGCCTGTTAACAAACTCGCCCGCCCGATAATTCTTTTCCGGCGCATTCGATAGCCGATCCCCACCGTCGATCTCCGCAGATCGACGGCTCTCCTTTGTTCTCCTGATTCCATTAAAAAGTCCACCTTTGTCCCGTTGACTCTTCAAATTTGCTCCCGACCGTTGATCGCGATACGATCAACGGTTCCGATTTCTCCATCCACCTGCACGCCCTCCGATGCAGTTTGCCCATATAACGCAGGATTTCCTCATTTTTCTTGTTTTTTGCAGGTTTTTAAAGGGTTTTTCTTCGTATTCTACGAAATCTGAAGGATGAGAGTGACGACTCCAATCCTCTCGGTTTGTCCATGGAATTGATCATACGGAGAAGAACAGAGATATTTACAAAGTTTCATGAGCTTTGGTTACCGCACGTCCCTGCAAAGCTTGAAGATGGCCGCCAAAAATCAGAGCAGAGAAAGAGTATCAGGTTAAAGATAAAATGAACCAGATCAGTGGTTTGGTGAGAAGATTAGCGGGGATTACGACTAAGACAGTTATCAAAAGCCTAATTCCCGGCTCTGAACACGGATTAAAGCAAAACCTAAAAGCGTTCATCAGTCAGATCGCTTTCACCGCCATACTTTGAGGCGAATTGATTCCTCAACCACCACAGTGCCACCTATTGCCTCAGAAAGCCCAAACAGAGGATGAATTTATTGAACAGGATCAGATATTATGCCTCGAACAAACCAAAGGAGTTATTACTGCACCGGATTTCAACGACTTAACGTCCGCAACCCTAACAAGCATACGCAGCCTCAAAGGTCAATATAAGCTCTCTTCGAGCTTACTTCTTAAAGTATGAACACATTAATGAAATGTAACACCTGTAGAATTTCTTCATCGAACCTCTCGGGGTCAGGAAGACATTAATTCTGCATTGATTGTGTTTGAGATCTTTTAAAACAGATCTCACCTCCTCATCCTTCTATAAATACTTCAATAGAAGATGAGTGAGGGGTTGGATTAGTTGGTTGTCAATATAATTGCTGAAGCGCTGTGGCTATTTCTGAGTGGAAAACTCTTGACTGTAAATAGTGGTTTCATGGGCTCTTGGAGCTCTGCTTGTGACCAATAGGTTAGGTTGTGAAGAAGAGATGTATTAAAACATTGGATTTGAAGATTGTAACCGGTTTGCAGCAATCAATACAAGCTGATTTATGGGATCCTGGTCTATGCCGATGGTGATGTTATTCCCACTGTAACTTGTCATTTTTATTTCTGTTTTCAATTCGTTTCATTCTCCACTATAAAGAACAGTTAAAACAGTGTTAGAGTTTGCTGTACACCAGTGACCTTCTCTGGCTGAAAAATCTTTATCCCAATGTTTTCTTCTTATTTTGTTATTTAGAAATGATTTAATTCAGTCTAAGTACAGAGATGCTGGCGTTCCCTCATCTTTCCGTCACTGCTAAATGTTATTTTTAAATGTTACTTTCATATATGTTGTGTAAGGAATGAATTGAGGAAATCAAAGGTTAGCCCTGAGTCCCTTTCTTGTTTGCTCAACTATTTGACTGTTTCCCTTAGGATGTGTCAAAAGCTGACTAGTTTCAAAGCACTTATCAGATCTTAGGCCATTCCGTGTTATCTTTGTGATTGTCTTGGAAGTAACTAAGTAAAGAAGAACTAGGAGAGGATCAGGGTGAGTCCCAGCCCACTAGTTTCTGCTCCAAAGGTTGCCTTCAAGTTTCCCTTCGTTTTTAATTTTTGTTCTATTAGAAGTGTATCAAAGGCTGGATAGTTTCAAAGTACTTACCAGATCCTAGTTTGCTTCTATGTTTTTCTTAAGTGCCTGGTCAAAGGCTGGCTAGTTTCAAAGTACTTACCAGATCCTGGGCTGCTCTTTGTTCTGCATCTGTTGATTCCCTTTCTTGTTGTATCACCCCATCCCATAAATCAAACTTCAAAGAGATCCTTAGGCCTAGATGACTTGCCCCATAGATTAATCTTGAACCTGGTTGTTTCAATTAAATTACCTTATGACTCCATAGCCCAATGGATTGGAAACTTGCCATCATCTTTCTTTAGAATCAAAGCTTTTTAGTTTACTTGCAACTTCTCACCTTTGAACCTATTTGCATATATATCTTTCCGTCTCAGACAACAACTATGCTCAACCATCTAAGAAAACCAAACAAAACCCTTGGCCTTCATAACTAGCCTAATATCATCACCCCAAACTTCAAAGACAATATCCATCTTTGTATATATTGGAGAGATCCCTCTCCGGATTCAGGAGGGCTAGATCCTAGAATCCCAAAGTTGGTTGAAATGATGTTAACTCTGTGATCGGACTTTGCCAATCTTGCTTGTTACAGAGACCTAACATTTCTGGCGACTCCGCTGGGGACCTTTTACCTTAGAATCCTCATATAAACATTTTGAGAGTAAAAAGCAGCCTTTTCAAGCACTACCAAAGAATGGTAATCATGATAAAACTTGTGTGAATCAGTGACAAACTAGGTCAACCCTAGGGTTCGTTTAAGTCTTTATCTAACCTTGGAAAATCGGCTAGCTGAGCCACAAGGATAGACTGTCTTTGTTTCTTAGCCGTAGCTAAGTTTTGAGGCAAAGTTAGGACATTCTTTAGAAACCACAAATATAAACAATTCAGAAAATACCAAAAAACATTTCATATTGGTAGTAAAACACTAGTTTTGACCCTTGTATACGTCTTTGATGTGTTTTACCCTATACTCTTAGACAGAGTCTGGAAAGGGCCAGGTAGCCTCTGGGTCTCATCCTCCTTTGGGGTGACATATCTAGTGAATGCCCTCCCAGTCAATCTCTGGTTAGAGTTTGTTGTATTTTGAGATATCCCTGAAAAGAAATGTTCCACAGACACTGTGGTGGACAGGGTGCTTCTGTGAAAACTCTCCGAACCTTCCACCTGGCGACTCCACCATCCTGAGCTAACCTCAAAGACTCCGCTGGGAAGAACCCTCATCATTATAAAATCCTTCAAACTCAGTTAGAAGACTATAAGATGTGAGTTGAGTAAACAAGATTAGTTAACCGTTTGAAGATTGTCATACCTGGTTGAACCTCTCTTGTGTATAAGTTGGGTCTAAAAAGATAAACATTGTGGCTACTAAAAATATTCACACTAGAGCCCATCCTGACCCTGATCCTCCTGAAATAGTTGACAACCCAGAAAGAATTCTTAGGAGGCCTCCTAAGATACAAGCCTCAACTATCTTCAGACCACCCCTAAGAGCCAATTCAGTCCCCGAAAACCTTTCAGCTCTTCATGAATCACAAATTGACTTATTAAATCCATTCAGAACCAGGTCATTCGGTGATTTAGATCAGTTAGATTCTGAGCCTACCCTTTCATCTCCCGATACCAGTGGGACTCTTGGGAATAGAGAATCAACACCACCCGATTTACATTTCTTACATAATTTAGGTGTCTCTCACCCAAGATCAGCTCAGAGATCTACTACCGTTCCATCCACTTCTGTTCATCCTTCATCCACTGTTCGAACCACTCCACTTCAAACCACACCTCCACTTGTAAACCCACCCCCACCACATATCATGGCAGCATGGTATGCTCCCTTAGTCCTTCCTGTACCATTAGTCAATCTTCCACAGGACTATCAGTCCAAAATTCCATTGTATGATGCCCATAATACCATAACAACGTCTCAACATGTGGACAAAATGAATGACTACTTTGACAGAAATGAAATTGATAATGAGTCTGTCAAAATCAGATTGTTTGCTCAAAGTTTGGGGGGAGATGTGAGAAAATGGTTTAAAGGTTTAACCCCCCATAGTATCAACGACCTTCAAGCCTTCCATCAAACATTTTTAAACAAATGGGAAGTAAGGAAAAACCCGCTCCAAGTCCTTGCCGACTACAACAATCTCCATAGGAACCCTGGGGAAAGTGTACAAGCTTATTATACCAGGTTCAACAGTGTGTATAATGCACTTTCCCCTGAACTGAAACCTCCTCAGGGATCAGCCTTAAACAAATTTCCTGAAGGGTTTGACCCAGACATGACATAATCACTCAGAGAAAGAGTCTTTGCAACTCTTGAAGATATGCAAAGAGGTGCCCTTTCTGTAGAGGTGAACCTTATGGAAAAAAGAGCAAGGATGAAAGCTGAAAAGAGAGTATTTTTTAGGGAGGAACCCACCCCTTCTACTTCAAGCTCAAAAATGGAAAGAATGATGGAAGAAATGATGAAGAAAATGAGCATTCTAGAGAGGGCGCAAGCGAGTTTGAATCAAAACGCTCCTCAAAACAGAAACCAAAACCAGAATCGGAATCTTAGAAGAAATCAGCCTCTAAACAGACCCAGGGAAGATGATCAGCAGATCGCCCCTCCCTTTCATCAGAACTTTTTAAGTGAGGTCGAGGAAACAAATGAAATAACAGAGGAAGATGATATAAACTTATTTGGGGTAGATGATGATGACTTTGAGGTTCATTATGACAATAAACAAGGTCTCTATACACCTTATGATGACAGAAGAGATGTTAACCAGGATTACTATAAAAACATGGAAAACGCTGTCATAGAGCCTGTTAAGGAGTATGAACTCAGAAGCAAATCTAAACAAAAAACCCCCAACAATAAAACCTCTGACAAACCTTCTCAAAACAGCGCTGCAACCAAGTCTAAAACAATCAAACAAAGGGACAAAACGGTGGCTGTTGATTCTGGTAAAGATAAAGAGAAAGACACTCAAAACATCGAAAAACAGAGTGCAAACATTAGTAGTACTAACACCTCAGTTAGTACTCCTGCAAAAGTAATTGTTTCAACTGTAGATGAACCGAATCAGCAAGCTGTTTTTGCCGATAAAGTGGCAGTAAACAAGGCTGAAGTCAGTACTCTGAAAAATCAAAACCTTTTTAGCCTGGAACAGGAAATCTCAAAGATCAAAATCTCTGTTCCTTTGACTGAGTTAGCTGCCCAGCATGTATATAGGTCCAAAATTTTGAAGGCTTTGAACTTAGAAAATAATGAAGATACCCTCAATCTTAATGATGACCAACCAGAGCTTATTTTCGGTCCAAAGATTGAAGGAAAATTCCAAGAAGGCCCTGTGCCTCCATTTTATGTAAGCTTAAACATTCATGAAAAAATCCTGCATAATGCTATGCATGATTCAGGTGCTTCCCATAATTTAATGCCAAAAGCTGTAATGGAGAGCCTGGGTCTTGAAATTACCAGACCTTATAAAGACCTGTACTCCTTTGACTCAAGCAGAGTTAAGTGTCTAGGATTGATTAAAGATCTTTGTGTTAATCTAGCCCAAATTCCAGCCAAATGTTTAGTCATGGACGTTGTTGTGGCTGATGTTCCCCCGAAGTATGGAATGCTTTTATCAAGATCTTGGGGGGCTAAGTTACAAGGGACTATGCAAATGGACATGGCCTATGCAACCATCCCTGTCTTCAATCAAACCAGGAGACTTTATAGGGAATCTCACATGCAGTACACAGTCACAAGCCAGGAGCGGCCTCAAAACTCTCCACTCTATGCTATAAACACGAGCCTTGATTATTTTATCATGTTCAATAATGAAACACTCACTGAACAAATTATTTCGAAAGAATCCATGGCTGGGGTTAAAAAGGAGGAAAACGATGCCGAATTTCCTGAACAATATACTGTGTCTGAAAGTCCTAGCAAATTTAACACAGGTCTGAAAATCCTAGTTATCAATCCTGTGAGCTCAAAACTTGACAGTCAGAATGACAGTCCTCAACCTGATGAAAAACTTGGGGAATCAAATAATACAAAGTCCATTCATCAAACTGAAAATCTGCCTCTATGGACTATGTATTTTGATGGGTCGTGCACCAAAACAAATGCAGGTGCAGGTGTCTGGATCACTAACTCTGAAAAAGATCATACATAATGCATTTCATGCAAACTAAACTTTCAGTGTTCCAATAACATAGCAGAATATGAATCCCTCCTCTTGGGCTTGCATCTTTTGAAAAAACTAGGTGCCAGAAGAATCGATGTATATGGGGATTCTGAATTAATCATTAGGCAAGTCAATGGGGAGTATAATGCAAATCACCCCAGACTTAGGGCCTACAGGAATGATGTCATTGATCTTTTGAAAACATTTAACGAGTACACCTTATCTTTTGTCCCAAGGAAAAGAAACATTGCTGCCCACAATTTAGCCTTTGCTGCTAGAACCCGCCCAATGCTGTATGATGACACCTCTCAGATAAAATTCAGACCAGCTATCCCAGATAACAAGAAATATTGGCAGGTATTTGATGGAGATAAACAAATAGAAGACTTCATGCAATTCAGGAATGAGTTTGAACCCCACAGTTCAGATTCAGACTGTGAAACATACTGCAGTGAAGAAAATTTTCTTGGGGAAGAAGAACCGTCTCCACAGCTGGTAGATATAAACCTTCAGACTATCACATCCACACGCCAAGCAGAATTAGGTCCGAAACCTGAAACAGAAGAAAGGGAAACTTTGCATTCTAATAATGATAGTCTGCCCAAGGGTTTGGCCCCTCTAGAAGAACTGTTTGATTTTGATGATGTGGCCAACAAACCAAAACTAGAGCCTGTGGAAACTGAAGTGGAAGAATGTAATATAGGCAGTGAAGAAAAACCGAGATTCATTAAACTGTCTAAAACTTTACCAGCTCACATTAAACTTCAATATTTGAAGCTGTTTAAAGAATTTTCTGATGTTTTTGCATGGAGTTACGAAGATCTTAAGTCCTATGACACTGAAATAATACAGCACAAAATCCCTCTTAAAGAAAACCAAAAACCATTCAAACAAAAACTGCGCAGAATCAACCCTGTCCAGTTGCCATTGGTTAAGAAGGAAATTATGAAAATGCATGATGCCGGTATTATTGTCCCTATTAGATATTCTGAGTGGGTATCTAATCTAGTGTCAGTTAGGAAAAAGACCGGAGAAATCAGGCTTTGTATAGACTTCAGGAATTTAAACAAAGCTTCATTAAAGGATAACTACCCTTTGCCCAAGATGGATCATATTTTGCAAAGGGTGGTAGGGTCTAAAAGAATTTCTTTGCTGGATGGCTATTCAGGGTATAACCAAGTCCTAGTCCACCCTGATGATCAATTAAAGACAACCTTTACTACACCATGGGGCACGTTCATGTATGTGAAAATGCCTTTTGGTTTAATGAATGCTGGAGCAACCTTTCAAAGAGCCATGGACATAGCATTCTCGGAAGAATTAGGCTTCTTCATCATTATATATCTTGATGATGTAACTGTGTTTTCAAAAACAGATGAAGAACACTTAGAACATTTGAGGAAAGTTTTCGAGAAGTGCAGAAGATTTGGGATATCTTTGAACCCTAAGAAGACTTTATTTGGTCTCCAGGAAGGTAAGCTTCTCGGACATATCATTTCAGAACAAGGTATAAAGATAGATCCCATGAGGATTGAAGCCATATTGCAAATCTCCCATCCTCGGAACATTAAAGAGTTGCAGTCTTTCATAGGAAAGATTAACTTTTTAAGAAGGTTCATCCCCAACTTGGCTGAGCTCCTTAGGAATATCACAAACATGTTGAAAAGGGAGCAAGGGGTGAAATGGACCACAGAAGCAAAGACATCCTTTGAACTGGTTAAACAAGCGTTAACCAAAACACCAGTTCTCATAAGTCCCGATTTCTCAAAAGATTTTTATATCTTCTCATTTGCATCAGAACATACTATAGCTGCTGTCCTTTTACAAAAAAATCCACAAGGACAAGAGCAGCCCATTGCGTTCTTCAGCAAGGCATTGAGGGATGCCCCTTTGAAGTATAACATTATGGAAAAACAGGCTTTTGCCCTGGTAAAAGCTTTAAAAGACTTCAGGGTATACATCCTTCACTCACATATCATTGCCTTTGTCCCAAATTCAGTGGTAAAAGACATTTTAACCCAGGATCCAGATGGTAAGAGAGGTAAGTGGATTGCTGTTATTCTTGAATATGATTTAGAGATTAAACCCACGAAGCTTATCAAAGGCCAAGGTCTAGCTAGGTTAATGGCTGAATCAAATTGTGAAGTTCTTGATATTAAGATGATTGATACTTTGGATGACCAGGAAGAATTCTCAACTCCTATTGTTGAAGATTATTTTGCGAATTCTCCGTGGTATACTGATATTGTTTATGTTTTGCTTAATTTAAACACACCTCCTCGTTTATCTAAAACAAAGGCAAGATTCCTAAAGTTAAAAGCTGTAAACTATTGCATTATTGATAAATGTCTTTATTGGAAAAATGCTAGTGGTATATTGCTTAAATGTTTGCCTGAGTTTGATGCAGAAAAGATTAAACAGGAATTCCATGAAGGAGAGTGTGGAGGCCATCTGTACTGGAAGTCAACAGCCAACAAAATTTTGAGGGCTGGTTTCTACTGGCCTACTCTTTTTCCTGATGTACATAAACTGACAACCACTTGCCATAAATGCCAATTGTTCGAAGGCAAGAGAAAATTACTACCCCTCCCTCTGCATCCAATTACTGTTGCAGCCCCTTTTCAACAGTGGGGACTTGACTTCATAGGAGAAATCTACCCTTCATCCTCTGCCCAACATAAGTGGATCCTTACTGCCACAGACTATTTCACTAAGTGGATAGAAGCCATTCCGTGCAGACGGGCCAATGATTCAGTCATCATTAAATTCATAGAAACCAACATCCTATCCAGATTTGGCTGTCCTACCAAGATCATTACAGATAACGCAGCAGCGTTTGGATCTAAGAAAATGGTTGAATTCTGCCATAAGTATCAAATAACATTGGGACACTCCACTGCCTATTACCCTCAAGGTAATGGACTTGCAGAATCTTCCAACAAAAGCTTAGTGAACATAATAAAGAAACTGTTGGAGGAAAATAAGAAGTCTTGGCACACCAAGCTGATCCATGCACTTTGGGCCGACAGGTTAACATTGAAGAAATCCATTGGTATGTCACCCTTCCAGCTTGTATATGGTACATATGCAATTTTTCCTAACAGCCTCGGTGTACCAGTTATGAAGTTAGTTCAAGAGCTCCAAACTGAAGAGGATGACATAATCAGAAGAATAAATCAGACCATTCATCTTCAGCAAACCAGAGAGGAAGTGTACAACAAAGCATTACAGAGGCAAGACAATATCAAGAAGATATTTGACAGAAGAACAAAGGCCAACAATTTTGAGATTGGGGACAAAGTTTTAAAGTGGGACTCAAAGAGGGAAGACAAGCGAAAGCATGGTAAATTTGATAATCTATGGCTTGGCCCTTACTACATCCATTCAGTTGCTGGAAACAATGCATTCTTCTTACAAGAACTGAATGGAGCAGAATTTCTTGGGGGTCCTGTCAATGGCAGGATGCTTAAGCATTATCTTTCTTAAGAACTTTTTCATGTTTATAGTTTTTTCATCTTTTTCCACTGTAAATATTTCATCCACCATTGCATTTAAGGTCATGAAAGAAACAAAAAAAAAAACAAAGAAAGAAAAGAAAAGAGGGCAGAAACGAAAACAAGAAAGGCAAGGCCCCATGCCAAAAGGAGAAATAAATCTGAAAGTGTGCAAGCTTAAATGCCACTCCTTGAAACACACTCCTAATTGGTCAAACTGTTTAATCTTGACTAATTAGCTTTCAATTTTCTGCTGATAGGATAGCAAATGTGATTTGCCAAACTGTTTAATCTTGGCTTATCAGTAGATAGAGTAGTGTAGAAATTAAGGTTCAAACAAACTCAAAATCTGAACCAAAGTTTCCAAAGAAATGACTCAAAACTGTTTTAAATTCTGAGTCAAAGAATGTGAATACCTGGTTCTAATCAGCTTAAAACCTGAACCAGAAGGAAAGGAAGACACAGCTCAAAGAAAAAGCAAAAACAGAGCTGAAAGGAAAAAGGAAGGCCATAATGAGAAAATTTTCAGGTCTTAAGCTTTCTGTTTTGATTTTAAATTTTCTGTAAATAATAATCTATGTGCAGCTTGTCTTTATGCCATAGATCATAGCAAGTCAAACAATTCAATCTTGGCTTGGCTATTTTTAAATTTCTGTTGTAGAATTTAGAGAATGAAAGTTTGTTGGACTGTTTAATCCCAACAAATAGTAGAGTAGGTAGAAGAATATCTGAACTCAATTGTTTAATCTGAGTTCGGGGAGAAATAAGGAGTAGAAGTAGATTATATTTACTGCTTTCAAAAGAATAAAATGTTGTGAATAGAGTTTGCCAATCCAAGTGCACTCTTATGAAGAAAAAAATGCTAGATCAGTAGGATTGGGGTAGGTAGAAGTTGTATTGATGAAAGTCATCTCCCTTTCATAACTAATATTATTTTCAGAGGAAAACCAAGAGCAAGCAATGGGTCAGGCACCAGTCAGCATCCCAGAGAAATCAAGTCCGAATTATTGATGCCTTCAAGAAGGCACCATCCCCAAGTGGAGCCACTGTTAGCCACCTATATTTTTCAAAATATATCAGCTGGTGGCTAAATATTCTTTGCAGCCTCCAAGAAACAAATTCAAGCCTAAAATTGTTGGTGCTTGAAGTCTGATTGGCAAGATCATGAACTGCTGGGTTGGTTCCTTATACTTTCCCCATCTTTGCCTCTGTTGTTCCATAAAAATCCAAGTGAAGTGTTGCTGCATCCTTCTCCTGTTTCCGCTCCCCTTCTTCCACCTTTCCTCATTTCTTCGAGTATCCTTTCATCCATAAAAAGACCCATTAAACCCTCTTATTCCCATATTCCTTCATTAATCTTTTTCCCCAAGGTCAAAAACCCACTTTTTGACCTATCGGAACCCTTCCCCTTTTGCAAAAAATCATTAAAAACCGTAGAAAAACATGTGTTTCTATGCGTTAGGTTTTAGCCCCTCAGGCTAAGCCCCTTTCCGTTTCTCCCTCCATATGCCCCGACGCCCGAAACCGTGTGCTAAGACAGCCAGGCGCTTAACCATCGGCAATAATTTATTACCCGAAAACACCAAAAACCTTTGAAAAAATGCGAAGACGGGTTTATTTTATTCCTCCGCCAAAGAAAATCATATTGAATCTCAACCATTGATATGACCCAGATCAACGGCGCGGAGTCAATCTTCACCTGGTGGACCCCCCGGTCCCCGGCGCCTGTTTTCAAAAGAAACCGTGGTTTTGTGCCCGCACCGCTTTCCGCGTTAAAACGGTTTTCCCCCGTCGGCCAGCGATTCCACCCGCTGGCCGACACGTGTCTTCCACCTCACTCCAAACCCGCCGTGTCAAGTTTTTTCCCCGCGCGTTAAGCTTTGTCCCGTGGCCCCGCAGCGGGATTCATCCCCGCCGTCGGATCTAGACCCTCCTATCCGACGGTCCCTATTTGCCCTTTCCCGCTCACCTATTAACAAACTCGCCCGCCCGATAATTCTTTTCCGGCGCATCCGATAGCCAATCCCCACCGTCGATCTCCGCAGATCGACGGCTCTCCTTTGTTCTCCTGATTCCATTAAAAAGTCCACCTTTGTCCCGTTGACTCTTCAAATTTTCTCCCGACCGTTGATCGCGATACGATCAACGGTTCCGATTTCTCCATCCACCCGCACGCCCTCCGATGCAGTTTGCCCATATAACGCAGGATTTCCTCATTTTTCTTGTTTTTTTGCAGGTTTTCAAAGGGTTTTTCTTCGTATTCTACGAAATCTGAAGGATGAGAGTGACGACTCCAATCCTCCCGGTTTTTCCATGGAATTGATCATACGGAGAAGAACAGAGATATTTACAAAGTTTCATGAGCTTTGGTTACCGCACGTCCCTGCAAAGCTTGAAGATGGCCGCCAAAAATCAGAGCAGAGAAAGAGTATCAGGTTAAAGATAGAATGAACCAGACCAGTGGTTTTGTAAGAAGATTGGCGGGGATTACGGCTAAGACGATTATCAAAAGCCTAATCCCCAGCTCAGAACATGGATTAAAGCAAAACCTAAAAGTGTTCAGCATACAGACCGCCTCTATCGCCATACTTCGAGGCGAATTGATTCCTCAACCACCACAGTGCCACCTATTGCCTCAGAAAGCTCAAACAGAGGATGAATTTATTGAACAGGATCAGATATTATGCCTCGAACAACCAAAGGAGTTATTACTGCACCGGATTTCAACGACAGAACGTCTGCAGTAACCCTAACAGTACGCAGAGCCTCAAAGGTCAATATAAGCTCTCTTCGAGCTTACTTCTTAAAGTATGAACACATTAATGAAATGTAACACCTGTAGAATTTCTTCATCGAACCTCTCGGGGTCAGGAAGACATTAATTCTGCATTGATTGTGTTTGAGATCTTTTAAAACGGATCTCACCTCCTCATCCTTCTATAAATACTTCAGTAGAAGATGAGTGAGGGTTTGGATTAGTTGGTTGTCAATATAATTGCTGAAGCGCTGTAGCTATTTCTGAGTGGAAAACTCTTGACTGTAAATAGTGGTTTCATGGGCTCTTGGAGCTCTGCTTGTAACAGATAGGTTAGATTGTGAAAAGAGATGGATTAAAACATTGGATTTGAAGATTGTAACCGGCTTGAAGCAATCAATACAAGCTGATTTATGGGATCCTGGTCTATGCTGATGGTGATGTTATTCTCACTGTAACTTGTTATTTTATTTCTGTTTTCAATTTGTTTCATTTTCCACTATAAAGAACAGTTTAAACAGTGTTAGAGTTTGCTGTACACCAGTGACCTTCTCTGGCTGAAAAATCTTTATCCCAATGTTTTCTTCTTATTTTGTTATTTAGAAATGATTTAATTCAGTCTAAGTACAGAGATGCTGGCGTTCCCTCATCTTTTCGTCACTGCTGAATGTTATTTTTAAATGTTACTTTCATATATGTTGTGTAAGGAATGAATTGAGGAAATCAAAGGTTAGCCCCGAGTCCCTTTCTTGTTTGCTCAACTATTTGTCTGTTTCCCTTAGGATGTGTCAAAAGCTGACTAGTTTCAAAGTACTTATCAGATCTTGGGCCATTCTGTGTTATCTTGGTGATTGTCTTGGAAAGTAACTAAGTAAAGGAGAAACTAAGATGAGGAGAAAGGTGAGCCCTGCCCACTAGTTTCTGCTCCAAAGGTTGCCTTTCAAGTTTCCCTTTGTTTTTAATCTGTTTTCTTTTAGAAGTGTATCAAAGGCTGGATAGTTTCAAAGCACTTACCAGATCCTAGTTTGCTTCTATGTTTTTCTTAAGTGCCCGGTCAAAGGCTGGCTAGTTTCAAAGTACTTACCAGATCCTGGGCTGCTCTTTGTTCTGCATCTGTTGATTCCCTTTCTTGTTGTATCACCCCATTCCATAAATCAAACTTCAAAGAGATCCTTAGGCCTAGATGACTTGCCCCACAGATTAATCTTGAACCTGGTTGTTTCAATTAAATTCCCTTATGACTCCATAGCCCAATGGATTGGAAACTTGCCATCATCTTTCTTTAGAATCAAAGCTTTTTTAGTTTACTTGCAACTTCTCACCTTTGAACCTATTTGCATATATATCTTTCCGTCTCAGACAGCAACTATGCTCAACCATCTAAGAAAACCAAACAAAACCCTTGGCCTTCATAACTAGCCTAATATCATCACCCCAAACTTCAAAGACAATATCCATCTTTGTACATATTGGAGAGATCCCTCTCCGGATTCAGGAGGGCTAGATCCTAGAATCCCAAAGTTGGTTGAAATGATGTTAACTCTGTGATCGGACTTTGCCAATCTTGCTTGTTACAGAGACCTAACAGTATCTACATAGGGTATAATTACATTGGTGTTAGTTAGGGGCCGTTTTTTGTGATGCGTCAATTGGTCGACAGTAATGATGAGGTCCTCGTGGGGGAACATCATAATGCGGAAGATGGAGGAGGCTATGGATGACATGGCGTACATATAAATCTGACCAAGGAGTATATTATTGTCCAAATGAGCATCCAAGAAATCAATGTCTATGAGGACCGTATTTCTGACTAAGAAGACGAGGACATTTTGGTAGAGACCAACGGGGGTTGAAGGGCGACCATCGTATGCTCTAAGCGTGATGACTGATGGTTTTAGTTCGGGAGACCCTAACTTCTACCAAACATTTTTTGACATGATGCACATGGATGCACCCTCGTCAATGACACATCGGTGAATGGTGATATTTTGGACCAATACTGGTATCTGAAAGGCGACCATCGAAGGAAGCCTAGGGGTGGCTTTGTCTAAATAAAAAACCATTAGGCATGTATCGATAGGGTTGATAGCGCCTAACACAGAAAGTAAGGCTTTCCATTGTTTTTGGCATGACTATAATACTTCCAAAGCTAACATGGTAGTGGGTGATTGAGCTAGATCACCCACGATGCTATAGTTATGGGCTCCTTTGGAATAGTTTCTTGCTCGCCTAGTTGGTCCCTTAGCCATATTTGGAAAAGCTTCAACAAGAATATTTGATATGGTCAAAGGTGATGTTGGCGCACTGGTACCAGCCCCTGACATGCTAATGTCTGGTGGGGTTTCATAATTTTGATTCCATGTTTGAAAAAACATCTCTTCGCCAGTCATGTAGATTTCGTGGTTATTTTTTCCGGAGTCGTTGGGATTTTGTTGCTGAGTGATAACTATCCTTTGATGGGGGAAAGGCTCCTGCATCACTGCTTTCTGTTGGGAAGATCCCCCTTGTCCTTGATTACCCCGCAGCTTCTTTAGCTCAGGGAGGTTGGGACAACAGTGAGTGTAATGGTCGTACTCACCACAGATTGAACAAGAGTGGTTTGTTCGAAGAGGTAGCCTTTTTCTATGCCGTTGGGCATTTTTTGGCTCCTGGTTTTGATTTCGTTCAGAGTTGCCTCCAACCTGAGATTGTGGAGGGCATTGCTGGTTGTTGCCCGCCTATCCAGGATTTCCTTTAGGCTTGTTTTTCCATTTTTTATTAACCACGTTAGGAAGGTAGTTCTCCTAGTTATATGGTTGGCGTGGTTGGTTTTGGGAAGGATGCACAAAGTTCACCTATGCATTATTCTACATAGGTGGGTCTTGTGTTAGGGACTGAGCATAATGTGGTCCCTAGTTTGGAATTGGCTATCAGGGGGAAGCTCTTTCGTCAGTATTTCTATATGCATATTGGGTCCCCTAAGTCGGAGGATAGGGTCCTCCATGGTGATACGACGACGCCCTACTTTTCAAATTTTGCAAAGGAATGTGATGACTTTGGTAGCTGGGTTGTGGTAGATTGTGGGTAGAATCATACGTGTAACCGGGGTTTTGAATGTTGCTGCCTGGGTAACTTTGGGTTAATGACCCAATTAAACTGTCTACAGAGTTTGACGCGCTTGGGAATTCTTTGTACATTTGCAGGAGCGGGGCATTCGGTAGTATATTGTAAATATACCCTGACTGCATATAGATCAGATCGAGTTGTTGGGCTTTACTAATGGCATCCTCTTCGAATATGGGCCTTTGTTGCGCCACATTCTTCGAAATCTCTGTAGTGAGATTTTTCAGGAATATGTCTAACAATACTCGATTTTTGAGTTTGGCTTTACACAAACTGCGACGCCACCGCCATTCATGGAGATGGTACGAGATATTGAAAGCGGGGGTTTGCCTAAAGTGTGTCAGTAATTCCATTCCAGAATCATGGTGAATAGGCAATTGAAAATAGGTCAGGAACGTAGTGGTGAGGGCGCTAAAGGTTCCATGTGTAGTAGAGGGTTTCTCCACATACCATTTCACTGCTACTCCTTTCAGAGTGCATTGAAACAGTTTCAATCGAATAGTATCATCAACGATGTTGTTCGATGAGTACCACAGATGGAAATTCATAACATGATTTCATGGGTCTTCTTCTTGCTTTCCTTCGAACTTTGGAATTTCCTAAGGGAGATTCATGGGCATTGGAGGCCATATGGGGTTGTTTGAAATGGGGTAATTCATCAACTTGGTTAAATCTGGTAGATTCAATGAAGCTAGAAAAAGTGATTGTGAGGTTGTAGCCATTGTGACTTGTGAAAACACAATGTTCTGGTTAGATAGAGGGTTTTTCTGCGACATATCCTACTGTGTGTTCAACTGGCTTCCCGAATGGGTAGCACTCCTCTGCCCTCTAGGGGTTGTGGGAGGAGTAGTGTGTGGTGTGGAGTTGGGAGACCAACCAGGGTTCCCAACTAAATATTCCCCAACAAAGGATGAACCAATAATGGTGGCAATGTTCCATATTTGACGCCGAAATGGCGAAAGACCTGGAACCCCTCTCGGTAATGGGGGAAGGTCCAAAAGATGTCTATCAATGAGGTCCCATTGGGTCCATTTTGGCATTGACTAGGTATGGATTTGGAAATATTTGAGAGGATAGAGATTATAATCAAAGCAAAATTCTGATCACATACATAAAACAAAGTGAAAATAAAATAAATTTCCCTTTAAATTAATTCTATGTGATCAGTCAATCAAAAAATATGGTTTTTGTTTGTTTGCGTATGATACTCAAACCCTAGAAGAACTAATCATCCTAACACACTCAAATGTAACTAGGCCTTGAGAAGATATCTTACGAGTGCTGGCACAACGTCTCGTAAGAGCTGGTGATGCCCCCAGTCAACCGAATAAAATCCACCAAGGTAAGGGTAGAGGATCTAGTGCTTGCCTGCACTGTCACCTATAGGGAAAGGATGCCCTAATTTTGGCCACTAAGTACCACCGTCCCATATGAGCATTCGAGTCTTGGGATTCTTGGTAGTTCAGCTAACAGTACCGAGTATCAACTGGTTCAGGTAGCCCCAATTGATACTGCACACACTGCGCCTAAGCCTAACCCCATCTGAATTAGGTCTCTGCCGTGCTCAAGTTTTCTTTTCTATTGGCTGATAGGTGGATTTGAAACCTCCCTAAACAGTCAACTTCTATGTTTCAAGATGAAGAATGATCAAGGCAGATTATTGGATGCCTACCCCCTTGATCCTAACTTAGACTATAAATTATTTTATGGCCCCTGTGGGGAGAATTTAGTGAGTTTTGTTAAGTTAGTTTTAGGTGTATTTTATTTTCTTAGTGTGTGGATGTGTGTGAGAAAAAAGTGAACAAGAACATAGTTTGAACGTGTCGATATGCGATGATATTTTTCAAAATCCCCTATTAAACTATGTTCTATTGTTCCATACTCAAAAGAAAAACATGAGCGGATATGGGAAGATTTCTATTTTTCCTAGTTAATCTATGTGATAAACTATAGGGAGATGGTGAACCGTGAATAGAGAGCGTTCACATGCTTGCCTAGGATCACTGAAGGGTGCAAAGGCAGTAGAGATTACTTGCTCTTCTATTGACAATTAAATCCTTGTCCCGAAATCCTAGTGCAAAAAATTGAACTAAACTAATGACTTTTACATGAGAAAAAGGAACTATCTAAGCATGTGTGGACTTGGGCCACTTAATTTGGCTAATTATCTAGGTGTGTTGGTACCTAAATTTGCAAAACATGAAATTTTTTTAGAATGCAAGTTAATTTCCCCCCTACTTAAACTATGTGTGAAATTTGCAAAAATCAACTTGAAATAAAACTAACACCAAGCCTACCAAAAGCAGCTAAGAGTGAGCTTTATAAAGCTACGAAGCAAAAGATAGAAATATGGGAGAAATTTCTCATTTTGTCTTTTGTGCGCAAAAGGCTAAAACAGGTGCGATCTCTACGCGTAGGTCAACTCTGAATGCATGCCCTGGCCGCGCCTATGCTGCTTCAGTCTATCACTTGGGATGAACTAGGGACTGAAGGAGAAAAAGGGGGCAATTTCAGCCCAACTCCACACCATAGATGGAGGTCTCTACAAAAAGGCACAACCACATAAACTTGGAAATAAAAATTAGTGGATTCGCCAATCCTGTGTTAGTGTGTTTGGTGCACGCATGCACGAAATCACACCAACTTAAGGGGTGTGGTTTTCCCTCTTTAAGTTATTGGTCACATGAATAAAATATATGGATTCAAGCAAGTTAATGGAACATGCTAGAACATAAACATAATATATAGAGAAATATCATGCATATTCAAACATAAAACTAAAAAAAATAACACAAAAGCTCTAAATAGGGTCAAACAACTTCAATAATCCAAATGGTGGAACTTACGTCCCCTCTTATTGAGTGCTGGTAGGAAATGAGGATGAAAATTTAACCCACTTGCCAAGGGGCCCTTAGAACTTGGGGTTCTAATTCTCGATGCAAGGATGTACTTAATTCTGAGCTGCCTTGGCGCAAAGTCTCCCTCTCTCTACTATGTTGGACTAAAGTTGTTGGATGGCCAACAACTGAGTCCCATCTATCTCTGCTCTGGATCACACATTGTTGGTATTTCTTGGGTCAATTTTGGCCAGCATAACAATGTGATCTCAAGTTGTTCATCTCTTAGTGGCCTTTTATAGGAGAATTCATATCATCCTTCCCTCTCTCAGTACATTGTGGATGGTGACCCAAGAGAGGAGGGTGATTCCATTGTGTGCCACATTTATTCCATTGTGTGCTCCCTTGATGTCCTAAGGAGGCTTGGGTGGTTGTCCTTAGGCGGCTTCAAGTGTGGAATCAATGTCCTGGAGTGTTCCTTTTGTGGTCCTTGAAAGAGACTTCCGCCACTCCTAGGATTGCACACTTTTCAGGTCAAAAGGCGCGCAAAGGTGCACTTATCGAAGTATTTTGCACGCAAAAGAATTTATGACTAGTTAAAATTTGATTTTTCCTCAGACCTTAGATATTTTTAAATAATTTCCAGTTTCTCTAATGTCTCCCAGCCCTGTAAATCCTTCTCCCTGACATTAAATAATGTCGTATTTTCTTGTCCAATTTTCCAGTGTTAACAATGATCTACACCGGACTATGGGCATATTTTTCTTACCCAACTTTGATGGGTCATCAAAATGCACTATCAAATCATGGGTAGAGAAGCTAGAAATATACTTCCAGCTGAACCAAGTACCGTAGATGGAGGCCATCAAAATAGCAGCACTACACCTTGAGGTGAATCACATGATTGGTGGTTCCATGTACTTTCTACATTGGGTCATGCCAATGTGACTACATATTCATAGTTCACAGGGAGGTTGGTGGAGAGGTTTGATCGGAGAGACCCGAAGGCACCTTTCATGGGGCTAGCTAAGCTCAAAAAATCAGGTAATCCAGAAACTTATATTTATGAATTTCTAAAACTTTCTGTTATGGTTCCTGATTTATCTGCAGCAAGGAGGGTCTATATGTTTATTAATGGGTTAGAAAAACCTCTACATGGGTTGGTTAAATCTATCAAACCCACTACCCTTCAATATTCCATTAAGAGGGCTAGAGATCTACAAGATGTCTTCCCAAAAGCAAAGGAAACATTTTAACAAAATCCCACTTTTGCATCAAAGGGAAAATATGAGAAGGATCCTCCTGCAAAGGAGAGCGAAAACAAAGTACCTCTTAGTGATGGTGTCTAAAGAGTTTTGAGGAGAAGGAAGCTTTTCTTCACATGCCAAGAATCATGGGCACTCGGACATAGATGTGTAGTAGGAAAGGCACACTATATAGAGGTATTTTCAGATGATGAGGAGGATGAAGAAGAAGAACCAGAAGGATTTCATGACACTGGGATAGTAGGAGAGGATCCACCACCACCAGGAGGTGGGAATGGAGAATTTGCTCCAATTGGAGGGGCCCTTGCATCATTGAGAGGAGTACCCAAGTCCTTGACCTTTAGGGTTCGAGGTTATATTCAATATCAGAGGGTTTCAATTTTGATTGAAAGTGGGGCTACCCACAATTTTATTGATGCCAAACTAGTTCAGAGGAGGGCAATACCCACTGATGATTTTGAGGGATTTTCAGTTTTGGTCCCAAGAGCTAGAACTATGCAGTGAATGCATTATGTTCCATATTTATTTGTCACCATGGGAATATATACATTGAATGATCACTTCTTTGTAGTTGACATACCTGACACCAATGTGATGTTGGGTCTGCAGTGATTGATTACTTTGGGGAAGGTCACCACATATTGAGAGACTTTTCTGATGGAATGGGTGGACAAAAAGAGTGGAAAAAATCAAATGATTAGGGTCATGCACACATATCCTTCAGAAACAACTTCCACATAGAAAATAGAGTTGGATTTGCACAATGGAAGCAAGGACCTAACAATCCCATCATGTATGTAGTTGGCTTTGTCCCGTGGGACATTACTGTTTAGTGGCAAACCATCTGGGAAGCCACCTGATCAGGAGTCGGTGAGAAATGCTTCACAACATGTTGCACCACTCATAGAACCAGTAGGAGTGGGAACATTGGGAGGTCATGGTACAACGTTGAGAGTCTTGAGTAGACTCAAGGAGGAGGGAGATATTCTCTCAACATCATCATTACCCACTCTCACCTCACATCTTGCACTAAGAAAGGAGCAAAAGAGAGGGGATAGCAGCATCCAAGTATGTAAATTTGGCATGGGAAATTTCAAAGAAGGGGGTAGCCACATGACAGATGCTTTATATGATAGATCATCAACGCTGTCACTATGGAAGTAGATCCTTATTGGAAATCCCAGTTGTTGGTGGATTATTCCAAGGATATTTTTACATGCATGATACTTGATGACCAGCTACTAGAGGAGGGATATTTAGTAAGAGATGGGGTCATCTACTATCAGAGTAGAATTTTATTATCTAGAGAATCCAAGCTCAAGGATAAGTTACTACAAGAAGCACATGAAGATTTTCTCTTCAGCCACTCTTATTCCATCAGAGCATACCATACCATCATGGATGGATATAATTGGGAAGGCATTGGAGAGGAGATATATCATCATTTGAGGAGATGCATGGATCATGTGGAACTGGAGGAGATACATAACTCTTTGATGAAGTTATCACAACCACCTCTTTCCTCTTTGGGAATGAGAGGGGATATATCTATGAGCCACTCCATTAGTGTGAGAAAGGTATATGGTAAGGATCATGTTTTTGTGCATAATTACTTACTTAATGAGTATTTGCATTCCTTTACCATAAATGTGCAAGCCATTGCTCCAAATGGGAGCATTCTTCCTTATAAACTTCATGGTAAACTTGGGGCCATAAACTATGTTGAGCATGACCACTCCCTAGGAGGATATATGGAGATGACATACCATTCAGGGTGTACTCCAAAGGCACCAAACATTACTCACCTTCTCAAATCATGTGAGAAGACTATGGAAGCAAGTAAGTGGTGGGGAAACCACTGACCATATCAATATCTAAGGAAATCAAGAGATATACTACCTTAGTTCCACATGTGGGACTATGATCCACCTGCATTATTGCATATGGAAACTTATGTATCAGTGGGTTTGATCCCATACATTGATGATGTCATTATTCTTATGGTTGGGATGATTGGAGGAAGGATGCAAGTATTGGATGTGCCATTTGGGAGAGAGATTCTCCATGTTTCTTATGCCTCATGTTCTAGGGAGAACATTGGGAAAACCATGATTTCTACATTGGGCCTTTTTTTTCCTTAAGAGGTGAATCATTGGCATCTCATGAGAACTTGGGAGGAGCATTTCATGGAAGGATTGACTGGGAGACACTTGGCTTGTGAGGAGAGCTTATCACATGGAGGTGTCACCAATGAAGGAGGAGAAAAGTTGCAGCACTCATCTTTACAGTTGCTTGAGGACAAGAAACATTTGGGAGGGGAGGAGTGTAATATTCCCAATTAGCTATAAGCTAATTGGAATATTAATTTTTGTTTTTTATTCTTAATTTTATGAATAAAATAGTATGGAGACCCATAAATCTCCTTAGTAGGAACAAAATCACTGTTAATGTTAATGGAGATCACTTTATTGGTTTGATAAAGAACCCTTATGTGTGAAAAGGGGCTGGAGCATGTATACTGGGTCAACTTTGACCAAATCAACAATGTTGTCATGGAGGAGTGGACATTCATTATGGGACAACGCAGTTTTGGAGGGAGACTCCATGCATGGAAGTAGTGGCTTTAATGAGTGGGGCCAAGGGTGAGGAAGCTCAGCGCTTATATAAGGAAGGGGATGGTAGCCATACATGATATTTTTTTATTATTATGTTGTCTATGGTCTGAATGACTATTTTATCTCTTCAGCTGTTTAGCTAATATTACAGTGTTGTTTAGCACAAGGGTGTTCCCGAGCAGCAATCACACCCTCATCCTCTAGGGACTTTGAGTGCCCACTCAGGAGAGGTATTTGCACTAAATTTCCAAATTCTGGCACTAGGCCAAAGCTTCAGTCTTATTGTATAGCACAACTCCTGTTAAGGTTTTGTTGTGTTGTAGGGCAGAAGTTGTGGAGGGTTTGTAGAGCCATTTTTTGAGCTTGTGTTTCAGTGGGGAGGTAGAGTTTCCATTAGGAGATCAGCAAGGAGGCTCCTCAAGCATTATTGATATATTTTTCACCAGGCCAGAGTGTTTTTATCCCCTACAATGTAGTATCAGTCTGGATCTGCGTTATTCTAGGGAGGAGTTACAGGGGTAGTTGCAGTGGATGATTTGGGGAGTGATTTATTTAGTGGAGGGGTCAGCCTTTCATCCAGAGGATCCATTGGAGGAGAGCTATTTATTTCCATATAAGCTTCAGCCATAAATCTTCAATTATTTTTTTGCAGTATACCTTCATCCCTAGGTTTGTAACTCATATTTGTATTTTGGATGTATTTTCCGAAAACCCTCTTGGGTTGTCTTGGAAAGGTGATATAGTACCTTAATATTCATGTATGGTATCTTGTGAGGCATATATCAAACATTTTATATCATTTTATTATCTTCTACTATAGCTAGGCTCATTATTACTGTGTTGTAGCAGCATCTCTGACATTTTTGTATAGTAGCAGCACCTCATTCTTGAGGGGATTTATTCATTGGAGGCTTGTGGGCTTGTGTTGTATTATTTGTTCCTCATTATATTGTATTCTTCTTATGCTGATATGATTAATGAAATAGCTCCATATTGGTCTCATTTATTGATGTGATGTTATACACTGTTATTTCCATGTTTATGCACTATATTCCTACTTTTCCCATTTGGGAATATTACAGGTGATCTCAAGTTGAACAATCATATAATCACTCAATCAAAGGTAAATGATGAGAACATGTTGTTGAAGGCAATAAACCTTCCATTAAGGCATGCAAGCCTCAAGCTATTGAAAAATGTTTCTATATCAACTTCTTATATAGTGAGCTAAAGCCGATAGGAAGCGATCTGTCGTAGGAGGGCCTACGATACGAAACTTCATGTCATTTTTTTAATAATTGTTTTCAAGGACTAACTATGGGATGGTCAATGTGATTGAGGACTAAATTTTTCAAAGGAATATGAACTAAGGTTGAACTTCCCTTAAACACATGGTGACACGACAACCAAATTGGTAGCATTTGACTCAATGATAATACCCAAAACCAGCTGAAGACTTTCAATGAGGTTTCATTAACTGTAATAAATATGGATCAACCTGGCCACATGCATGACAGAGTTGCTTGTTTAATAGTGATATACTGCCTTATAATAAATTCAAAAATGAATACCTTTTCCCAATTCCCCCCCACCATTACTGGAAAGTACCTCTTTATTTTTACCAAGCTTGAGGAGGATAATTTTTTCTTGTTCTGTAAGCTCATCCTTCGGATGAGTCCTCCGAAATATTTTTTATGAACCCAAGGAAGGGGTGGTTTTGTCTCGTCATGATTGATGAGTCCTACACTGTTTATATTTTACGAGTCTAGTGTAGGGTTAACTCGATGTCATTTTCATGTTTAAAGAGTTTGAAGATACACAAAAAGAAAACTCAATCAGTTCTTTCAGCGTAGATTTTTAACGATCCCAGAGAAAGTAAAACTCAATGTTTTTCAATTTTAAGGAGTCAAGAGAAAAACATAAGTAAACTCCATAGTGTTATTTTTCGTAAATTTATTCCCTCAAGCCCAAAAAAGGGTAAAATAATGCAAGAGAGAACTCTATTCATAACGCTTAGTCAACATATATCTTTTTCGTAAATAGTCTAATTCATTCCAGAAAAGGTGTAAACTTATACTAAATAGACGATTGTTCATTTACTTTTATGAGATCAAATATTCAATTACTCGATGATATTTTCATGTTTAGAGAGTCTGAAAAGGGCTTAAAGGATAACTCCAGGGGTTTCTCTTTTTCATATTTTTTGATAGCCCAAAAAAGTGATTAAAATTTCACTAATAATCAAAATGGTCCATTTTTATGTTGTAACTTGTATTCTGCACATTACACTCGATAAATTATCATAAATGTTAAAAAATATGGTAGAAACTTCAAAACTTTGACTTCTAAAAGGTTAAAGTCATAAAAAATAATATTTTATTGACCTAAAAACCTATAAAAGTTGAAAAAGTAATTTTATTTTTACCATTTTTATTTTTAACCAATTTGAGAGTGGAAAAGAGGGTTTTCCCCACAAAACTTCAGAGGTTGATTCTGAGAAAATCGATGGACCAATTCGTGAACCCTTTTCTCCATGTAAGACATATCTTCATTATCTTACTTTTTGTCTTATTATGTTTTAATTTTAACCATTGGTTTGATTTTTTAGGGGAGTTCAAGTTTTGAAAAACTTCCCACGGATGTGTGTTGTTTCCCTTCATTGAGACCATGCACATCGGTATTTTTTTTATAGGCTGAGAAACGTGATTTTTTTGGTTTCTCCACTGATAAATTGCGCAAATACGCTCTATTTGTAAATAAAAATTGCACAAGGTGCCAAGGGTTTTCAAAAATAAATAAAAATACCCCCAAAATTTGCAAATTTCTCTCAATCATTGCTTTAACACTCCTCAATTGTCATTTTCAAGACTTTTGTTCAATTTTTTTGGAGTGGAGAGAGAGATAACATGAAATCCATGATGCAAAAGCTATGTATGATTCAACAATTTTGTAATATTTGAAAAATTGTGTCCTCTACAACTATTGGATTATTCTAAGAATGAAACCTCAGTTGGAGCTCGTGACATGGATGGTCAGGACTTGGGATGTCCAGCAAAAATGTTTTGTGATAGGGGATCATCACCTCACCATAGATTTTGGGGATATGTACTTCTTGAATAATCTCTCCCATAGAGGGCTTGACATTTCTCTATTTGGCTAGAGACCGGGTGGAGATACTATTGCTTCATATTTAAGGTGATATTGTGTTGATAGAGCTGGTCTCAAGGATAGTAGGATTGATATCAAAACCATCGAGTGACTTTATTTGAGGACCATTTCTTTCACAATCACCAAACTATGTTGAAGCACAATGCCACACGTGCCCACAAAGGCCCAGATGCAGATTGAAGTGGAGTGTTCACAATCCACTATTTTCAACTATTGTGAAGGAGTAGTTGTCACCATGAAAGGACAAATGACTAGAGCCAATAATGGTAAACTAAATAATTCCAGTTATGGTTCCATTCTTATTTCATTTTCTCTAGAGACAATCTCACTCCTTATCCCATGGAATATTCTCATAGATGAGAAAGGACCTCGAGATCCACATATGTTGTAGTGGGTTTCGTTGATGTTTTTCCATGGAGGCGATGGCCCGGTGGTAAATTATACTCAGGTTTTTGTGTGGTTGGAAAGCTAGATCATCATGATTGATGATTTCCCATATGGAGGGATGGATTATAGAGGTTACCCAGATATACGACTCCTAGTAGGAATGCAGTGGGGCGATCTAGGTAAAAATTTATAATTTTGATGTTTTAATGTTTTTTAATTTTTATTTCATTTTTAACATCCAAAGCTAATTTTCTAAAATGATAATGTAGATGTGGGCCCAGTTCGACCATTAGAGCTACAAAGTTTTGACAAGCGAGGGTACCAACATATAGCAGTTTTAGTACCCCACTCAGATGCAACAGAGGCCTTGACCGAGCTATAGAACAACTTAGATAGGTTGACAATAGAAATCCTAGAAATTGGGACTAATGATTTTCCTCTATGGTACCAGAGGTACATGGTCAGGGTTCTAGGACTGATTAGGCAATTACTACGTCAAGCAACTCGTGCTATAGTTTTCTATCATTATCATCAGCATGGATAGTTGCTAGTCTTTTAGGGCTACATTTTGATTTTTGTATTGGCATATTAAGATAATAAATGCCATGAAGCCTCATGTCTTTGGATGAAATTTTTGTAACACACTTTTTACAGACTATATTACCTAATGAGAACTACTACTTTTATTCTCAATTTATCTTGTTCAATATATGGATGATTTTTTTTTAAATTTAAAAATGTATAAAATGTCTATTTAACATGTGATTATCCAATGCATCATCTAATGTGTTTAAATTTCTTCAAATGTGTTGATATTTAATGTAATCAAAATACCTTTCCAAGAGACAAATGCATAAGAACGTTCTTAACATTGATGAACTTATTACTGTATAGACACCATTTAAATGTAATACTATGAGTCGTGAATCTAAGCTAATGATCAATCGTCTAATTCCAAATGCGATGGCATCAGATAATAATTCAATGACTGCACTATATTCTGCTATTTTATTCATTTTTCAACCAAGTAATTATTAAAATTATGAAACTATGGTAAAATTCCACTTTGTACTACTCACTTTATGGATATTATGATGTCATTGAGTTCCTCTTTTCAAGTGGACCAAAATCGACCTAAAGATCACCTCATTCAGATAAGCAGAAGTTGATTTTTGATTGTGCACCCACTCATGTATATTGGATCGGGTCGGCTTCACTCATATGGATAGGTTGGCCTCAACATCGAATGGACATCATTGGCACCCCTTTGAAGCATATAAATACAAGTGACCTGGAAGCTCATTTGGACATCACAACCTCAAGCATATTCTTCTTTTCGATATGATTAGGTTCCTAAATTTTCCTGAAAGTTGAATCAAGTTGTCTCTGATATATTTGACCTCTGTGCACAGGTTCATGAACTTGTTTGGTTATATTATTGTACATATTATATTGGGCTCATTGTACTCACTATTAAAAATTTATGATAATATAATAGATGAAGATTTTCAAAGGGTTTTTCCCTTGTCTTTGACCAAATCTGTTATCTCTTGTTGATGTGTTGATGATCTAGTTTGTCATTACTTTTATTGTTATTTCTTCAATTACTATTGATGAATGGAAAGACTAATTGTAATTGTAAATATTTCTAAGTGAAATTGGGAATAGGGATAAAGTAATTGGTGCAGCATAGAAAAATCTAAAACTAACATGGTTTCAGAGCTAAGGTGAAGGACGAGCCCAAGAGGAGACAAGGATTGAAGAAATCTTATTTGGAAAGGTTGAAAGAGCCAATCTAGTCAAATAAATATGAAAATGACCACCTTCAAGGAGAATGAGAAATTGGGTGATTCATCCAATTTTTTTGCATGGAAAACTAGGTTGGAAATCATAGCTAACAACAAAGATGTTTTGGAATTCATTCAAGGAAAGATACCAGAGCTTCCTAAAAATTCATCTGCTGCCGTAAAAAGTAAGCATAAGAAAGGTGAGAATAAAGCAAATAAAATTATAGTTGGTGGTTTACAAGAAAACTTGCTTGCATATGTTGGAAACTTGAAAAGGTCCAAGGACATGTATGATAAGATAAGAGGTATGTATGAGGTCAAAAATTTGAATGAAATCATCACTTTTAAAGATCAACTCAAAGAAACCAATATGAATAAAGGAGATTCCATACAACCTTACATGATAGGGATATCTTGTGTTAGATATCAATTGATAAGAGTTGGAGAATTTGTACTTGACATGGAATTGGTGTCCGTGACTTTAAGAGGTCTCCATCCTATTTGGGAAACATTCATCACTACTATTAAAAACACAAATTTCCTTCATTAATTTGATGAGATTGTTGGAAATCTCACTCAAGAAGAGTATAGGATGATAGGAAGAGGAAGGATTCAAAAGCATGAAGAAGGAGAACCGGTTGCATTCATTTCTCATGACAATAATAATAAGAAAGGAAAAGGGGTTCCATCATATTCAAGAAAGCCTCCACCTTGAAATCAAAATAGAAGGAAAGAATACTAGCATATTGAATGCTACAATTGTCACAAGAAGGTTCATTATGCTCGAGATTGCCTCGAGAAGAATAATGGACCGCGTTATAATACTAGAAGCGAGAACAACAAATTCAATGATCAAAGGAGGAGAGATGATAAAAGGAATGATTGTGATGGAAGAAATGATAGAAGAAGGATAGATGCTCCAAGTGACCATGAAGAAGATTGTCTTCCACAAAAGAAGTCAAAATTCTCTAGGTATGAAAGTAATGTTGCAAATCACTTTGAATATATCCTTATTTATGATCTTACTAGTTCATCTCCTCTGGATTCCTGTGATAGTTGGTTGGTTGATAGTGGGGCCACTCATCACTTCTCTGGTTACAAGGAAGTTCTCTCTAACTTTGTAGAGAGGGATTCAAATTTGAAAATTATTCTTGGAGACAACTCCACTCATCCCGTCAAAGGCTTTGGATCTGTCAAATTTCATTTGAATTGTAGGGAATCTATTATATTGCATGATGTAATGAATGTCACTGTGTTAAAGAAAAATTTGGTATCAATTGCTTCTCTGGAAGACAAAGGGATGAGGGTTTCCTTCATCAAGGGAAAATTTCTTACTTGGCCCGTTGGATCATATATGAAATATGCATTCACTTTGGGAAGAAGATATGAAGGACTTTACAGGGTCACTGGAAGGCCACTATTGGAATTGGTTCATAATACAAATAATCTAAGTGAATTATGGCACCGAAGGTTAGCTCATCTTCATTATGATGCGCTTCCAAAATTGGATGATTTTGTCTCTGATATTCGAAAGGTTCAAGCTCAACACGATGGAGTATGTCTAGGATGTTCCAGCAGAAAGATGAAAAGGGGACCATTCCCCTCTAGTGAAAGAAATACAAATGCCATCCTCCATCTCATTCACTCTGACTTGAGTGGCCTGATGCCTGTACAATATCTTGGTAACCATCACTATTATATCACCTTCATTGATGACTTTTATAAAAATATATGGATACACTATCTGAAGCATAAGGATGAAGCATTTAAAAAGTTCAATGAATTGAAATCCTTCATCAAAAATCAAACAGGGAAGAAATTAAAATATTCAGGTCCAACAATGGTGGAGAGTACACTTCAAATGAATTCATTTATTTTTGTAAGAAGGATGACATCAAGAAAGAAAAAACCACACCTTATACTCACAAACAAAATTGAGTAGCCAAAATGAAGAATAGGTCCATTATAGAACCTGCTCATGCCGTGCTCCACAATCAAATGTACCAAATTTTCTTTGGGGAGAAGCAAAAAATGTTGCATCACATGTCCAAAACAGGGTTCCTCATCAATCATTAGACAACAAAAAACCCAAAGAAGAATTCATAGGTGTCAAGCCCGATGTGAGTCATATTTGTATCTTTGTTTGCCCCAATACCTTCATGTGCCGAAAGAGAAGAGGAACAAGTTGGAAGATACTGGAAGAAAAGGTATGTTTGTTGGGTATTGTTAAAATTACAAAGCATTTATAATATATATTCTTGGTCAAAGGAAGGTTGAAATCAGCAAGGATGACACATTCAACAAAGATGTCGCACTTGGAAAATCCCGAGACCTTCCTTCACTTCCTCCTCCAAAGAAGAATTATGAAATGGATGACTTGGATGGCCCATCCCTGCCTGAATCTGAGACTAATATTTTTGATGATCCCATGAATCTCATGGATCCCTTATATTCTCCTCGTAGTAATCCTCCTAGTAGGAAGATACCACTTTGGCTCCAAGACACGCTTCAGGATACTGGTAGACATGTGACCGCTCAAAGATTGTTTAGAGAAAGGAATAATACATGCATGTACCAGGGATATCTTGTATCCATGAGCACCATGATTCAAGTTTAACCTTACACATTTGAAAAATCCATAAAAGAAAAAGTCTGCAAATATTCTATGGCTGAAGAATAATAATCTATTATGAATAATGATGTATGAGATGTTGTGCCAAGACCGAAGGGGAAATCCATGGTAACTTCGAAGTGGATATACAAGATTAAGCATGGAATTGATGGAAGTATTGAAAAATACAAAGCCAAGTTCATGGCTCGAGGATTCTCGCAGAAAGAGGAAGAGGATTATGATGATATATTTGCACCAGTGGCTCGATATAAAATCATTCGGTCAATAGTTTCCCTTGCCGCAAGTCAAGGATGGACCCTTCATAAGATAAATGTAAAGAATGAATTTCTTCATGGCATGCTACAAGAAGAAGTATATGTTGAACAACCATGGGGATTTGAAGTATAGGATCGTAGGACACATGTTTGTAGATTGAAGAAGGAATTTTATGGATAGAAGCAAGGCCCAAGATCATGGTACACCCACACAGAAAATTATTTGGTGAAGCTAGGATTCACAAGAAGAAATGTCTATCCCAACCTCTACTTCAAGGTAGTTCAAGGTATGTTGTTGATATTTATTTTATATGTTGACGATCTATTCTTCATAGGTAGTGAGCCTTCAATGATGGAATGTAAGAGGGAGCTAGCCTTTAAATTAGAAATGAAGGACCTTGGACTCATGCACTACTTTCTAGGCCTTGAGGTATGGCAAAGGCCTGGTGATATTTTCCTTTAACAAGGAAAATATGTTGTATAGTTGATGGAAATATTTGGGATGACTGAATGCAAGTCTCTACCCACACCGATGGAAATAAACTTTAAGAAATTATGTGGAGAAGTTGCAGGACTCGATTTGCAAAATCCATCCAAGTATAGATAGTTGATTGGGGCTCTAATGTTCCTTGTAACACCCATTTGGACATATGATATGCAGTGAACACATTGATTCAATTCATGCCCAAGCCTCTCCATGCACATTAGACAGTTTCCAAACACATATTGAGATATTTTGGGAATATTACACTTGTTCTGAGATACTCTGCTAAAAATGTCTAACTTCATGGATACAACGATGTTGAATGGACGAGAAATTTTATCGACAAGAAGAGTACATATAGATGTTGTTTTAGTATTAGATATACCATGACAACTTGGATGAGTAGGAAGAAGAATTACATAGCATTAAGTATTGTCGAGGAAAAATATATTGTTGCTAGCATGGCTAGCTGTGAAGCATTTTGGTTGAGGAAGCTCTTTGGAGAGTTATTTGAGTAGGTTCTAGACACTACAATGATATATTGCGACAACAAGTGTGGGATTTTTCTGGCATAAAATCTTGTATTTCACGACAAGTCCAAGCACACAGAGATCCAATATCACTTCAGCTGTGATATGGTGCAGAGAAGAGTCATTCGTCTCCATCACATATTGACATATGAGAAGATTTCATATATTCTCACCAAGGCTCTGTCGAAAGGGAAGTTCTTGGTCCTTAGAGAGTAGCTCAGACTGATGGATGTGACCCCTCCTGATAAGGGGCACCACTGATCGAGAAAAATGAGCCATACTCTTCCCCATTGTTTGAGCTCCCAGGGTGAGGAATTGAGATAGAGGGCTCCTGGGGTTGTGGGAACTCTGGACAATAAGGGTTTTCCCCATATCTGTTACCTACAGGGTTGGATTAGTAGCTCAACCTATCATGGTATTTTCAGAGTATAACCCAGTTGTCATCATACCCACAATATTGGGCTTTTTGGGATTATCCCCCTCTGTTTGGCCAACGGTTGAGGAGGCTTGGAGGCATGTGGTTCTTACCTCTTGGTAAGTTGGGTATCTTGTCCAAGCTATATTATGATGTAGGTGTTCTACCACATGAATGTTATGGGTTATTGTTGGGAAGATCAGCAGGCGATAGGATGGGTTGTGTAGTAGCTCCCCTACATCACCTATTTCCTGATATGGGTTGAGTTGTAGCTCTCCCATGTGACATTTTCACGTAGTAGCCTGATGAAATTTCTAGGTAGTAGCCCGCTGATAGATGTTTTGGGTTGTATCTCGTTAGTTGGAGGGTGGTAGATTTTTCTTCCCATGATTCTTCTTCTTTATATTCGAGAATGTTTCAACAGATAGAGTTGAGCATATTGGTACACATGATGATAGGATGACACATTGATCAATGGACAGGTTTTATATGTGGAATTCACCTTAGTTGAGAGGGGGTGTTAAAATTATGCAATTGCAGTCAAATTCCACTTTGAAATACTCATTTGATGGAGATTATGATGGAATTGAGTTCCTCTTTCTGAGAGGACCAAAATAAACCTAAAGATCACCTCATTCAGATAAGCAGAAGTTGATTTTTGATTTTGCACCCACTCATGGATATTGCATCAGGTCAGATTCATATATGAAAAAAAGTATATTTACCCATAAAATACAAGAGGAAATAATATCTTATTATCATATGAAAAATGAAACCTGGTCTAGCACTTACACGTACCACATGACCATAGATTTTTCTGAACCAAATATTTATTTCATCCAATCACTCTCATGCCATATTCCAAGCATGAATGTGGGATCTCGTGTAAAAAATCAATCAAAACAAACTAGGGAATTCAGAGGCCAAACCACCTTAACCCTCAACCAGTGATTCCACTTCACAGTGATACATCACTAACCATCACTAGATTGGTCTTGTCTAGGGCTCTAGAGAATTTGTTCCAACCAAGGCTTCCAAGACTAGTAACTCAACCCACAGTTGGTGTCGGGATTCCAGAGCGTTTTTCCAACCAGGGCTTCCAGGACTAGTAACTCAACCCACCAAGTGCTTCCAGAGAATTTTTCTAACCAATTCTTCTAGGATTAGTAACTCAACCCAAAATGTTACAAGTCTTCTAGAGTGTTTGTCCAACCAAGGCTTCCAGGAACTAGTAACTCAATCCATAGCCAAAGGAACAAGAGCACCAACCATAAACCAAAAGGAAAGGAACCCACAACACCATGGATATATAGGAAATGTCAAGGCTAGGAAAAGCCACTATCAATCCAGGAAATCATCCATGCCAATGACAGATCATATCCAACAAACCACATGCATATGTCATGCATGCCAAAAGAAGCAAGGAAATCATACATGCAACTCAATACCTACAAGAAAAACTCATTGTAGTTTTTTATCCCAATGTCCTCTTGCACTCTTATGCTCTTCCTTTTCCTTCCTACTCGAAATCCCAAGTATGCCACACTTCTCGAAGAGTGCTCCAAGAAAAATAAAAGTGTCCAAGAGTATGAGAGAGCAAGAATAAAGAGAGCTCCCAAAACTGAACTGACAAAAATGTAGCAACTAATCCTCATAAGCCTTTTTATTGATCAGAACTTTATTTTCTTCATTTTCCATTAGTTTCGTTCATTGTACTCCTCACATGTAACTTGTGACCTTTCACCTCCCTTTTCTCCTATTTTCCATTATTTTCATAAATAAAATGCTAATAAATGCCACTTTTCCTTTCCAAATTCTTTGCCATTGCCTTTGCCAATTTCCATAGTAATAATTAATCACAAGTGATCTCCATCACTATGTTTTTGCCCAACATTCAGCTTGGAATACGTGTCCCATGACCATGGTCACATTTTTCCTTTATCAACTTTATTACATGGATTTCTTACTAGGGTTGTTACACTAGATTTCAAATATGCTATAACTTTCTACAGTTTTTCCAGCAAAAAATTAAAAGACTAAAAAGATTTAAAAAATAATAAATAAATAAAAATTAAAAAATAACTAATTTCCATTTATTTCTAAAAATGATTCACCCAAATTTTATAGAATAAAATTATTTTAACATAAAAATTTACAAAATTTTATAGATATTATATAAAATCATTAGAAATTTGAATATTTTAACTAAAAAAAATCACCGTACATTCTACATTTTTCATATTACTAACTAGTAAGATTCTCTAAAGTTTCTATAATAATAAATTTTCATCCTTAAAATTTTCCTAGCACTAGTGCACTTGATCCAAAGTAAAGAATTTATACTTATTTGGGTTATTGTACCTTTGTTGCACATCGATATTGGAGCATTGATGCACCTACACCAATTTAGACGTAGCCTACAATGGACTACCACTATTTTTTGCATTCTCTTTATTGGTGCACATAGGTCTTGCAGCATGAGTACACCTAGAAAAATTGGGAACCTTATCCACTTAGACCAAAATATAGCACCAAAGAATTTTTGGATTGGTATTCCTTTGTAGCACATCATTATAGAGGCATCAATTCCTTTGGACAAATTTGAATAACCAATGCCATTTTGGCTAATTATCACTTTGGTGCATATGTGGTTTGTTGTAGCACAATATGGCCCAGCTATAAGGTCAAATATTTTGAAAGAAAACTTCAGCACAAGATTAAATTCACAAATTTTAATGGCACATGACTGTTTTTATAATCTCTTTTCAAAAAAATCATGTCTCATAAAGGTGGTAATTTGAACACCGAGGAGCATTCCGAATTGCAAATTCGATTTCCAAAAGAGCTTTTTATTGACGTAGATGAAACAGAAAATAACAATTCAAATGGAAACATGAAAGATATGTATGTTAATTCACAAAGTGTTCCAAACAATCCCATTGAAGGTTCGAATCTAAATGATATGGAGGTTAGCACTGACATGACATATTTAGAGAATTTTCTAGTAGAAGACTTGCAACATGATTTTGAAGCAGGTTTTCATATTGATGGTGTAGAAAATAAAGACTACATTGGAAATCAGATCTAGATGGTTCTCCAAGTTTCATGCAAAGATATAAATAAAAGTGTACGAAGAGTCGCCTCAAAATCCCAAATTAATTTTTGTTGCCTATGAGGAACAATCAACATGGAACAGAAGAAACCATCCATAGATTCAGTAGAGTTGGTGGTGCACCAGACTTTGTCAAAAAACTACATGGATATTTGCATCATCCAAAGCTTTTATAATTGCATCATCGCTCATTAATTGTCATATTAATTTAATGTACATGTCTACAATAAACGTGGGAGTCCTTGAGGATATGGATGGTATTTGTGATAAAAGTCACGCAAATTTATTTCGTCAAGAGGAGAAATATCTATGCAAACTAAGATCATGTTACAGGAACCTATGCAGTTTTTCACATGTTTAATGCCTTAATGTCGATGATAACTTATATGAAAATATCTGTTGGTAGCTCACTTATGGAATTTTCCAATGATTCTGGCCTTGACGGTGATACTGGTGATGGTGGAGGCATTGTTATTTCCTCATATTTACCCCTTCAATAATTTGAGAATATAAGAGAGCAACTTGTTGAAATGTTTGTTTCAGAATTGAAGGTGAAGTGCTTGTTGGTACTATAATTTCATTCTATTACCTATAATGAAGTCGAGGAATAAATTCCATGTACCACAACAAGTTGGAATAAAGAAATTTATCTGGGAGAATTTGAAAGTGTGAAGAACCTGAACAATTTCTTGGCATTAGATACTAGTGCATTGCATCCTGGAGTAGATGTCTTGGAAGTTGGTGAAAATGTAATATAATTTATATGGCACTGGCATGAAGAAATAGATCCTTTCAATCTGCACTTGATTTTTTTTGGGATTCAGATGGAGAAAATATAGAGGTTGATTGACTCTTGGTAAAAAATACAGTGTTTTTAGAAAATAGATTTTAAATGTACGCTTCGAACAAAAAAATGTGAATTTCAAAAATCTGTGATCTAGGTTTTGTGTAGAACGATCCATATTGAGTTCAATATGAGAATTTTCCAAAAAAATCAAAGTGGTTTCAGACATTTTTATGAGTTCCTTCAAACACTATTTTTCATAAAAACGCCCTCCACACTATGGACAACTCATTTTTACTGGAATTAGATTTGTATATTAACAATTTTCCTTTTCGATTTTGTGCAAAGGGGAAAGGTTTCTCTAAATATTGATTCCTTGGAGTAAGTGGGTTCAAGGGGTCATGAAATACCTTACTTGTATATGATCATTCTCTTGTAAGGGAATTTGAATGCTTTTGTACATTGCTATGTAGCTGAGTAAGGAGGATTACAACTCTGCATGACCTGAGCACTAAGATTTGTAGAAATGAAGGCATGGATGAATTTGAAGGGTAGGACTTAGGGCCTTTGATACAACATCCATTGATCCTGCATTACTTTTCTCTTGTGGCAGCTTTCAAAATAAGAACAGAGAATATTATATCATATATGTTTTTTTTTTTTATACAAGGTTAAAGATATACGAGTATAAGAGTTCTTGTCTTTTGTGGCCAAGAAAGAATGTTTTTATTTTCCTACACAATTATGTATACTTATCCAAAGTTTAGAGATGAATATTGGTTTTATTTAGCGCATTAAGAGAGTTTAAAATGACCTTAAACACCAGATGGAAGCTAAATCACAGAAGAAAATTGATATTAAAAGAAAGAAGCAAGTCTCTGCTGTAGAGTCGAATGTTATATCTAAAGGCTTCGATTCATTTGTGTCTGGCCACATTGAAACCGTGGCCTCTAATCCCAAACAAGCAAGGTTTGAGACAATTTCAAATTCAGATGATGATGAGGATCTTTTCATTAGAAATATTGGTGTGAGATTTCCTCTTAAGATAAATTTAGAATTACAATGTGATAAATTTGGCGTTAGTCAGCAATACCCATTGGAAGCGGAAAAATTAGCACTGTTAGAAAAATAACTATCAACATATAAAGAAAGAAATTGTGTTGACTCATTTTCCAATGATGATGAGGATCTACGTGGAAAATACCATGATATATTTGGGAGGAAAAATATGAAGGTATATCTCTGTATGTATTTGTGCTATCGATGGTTCTCAATAATTATACTGAGATCCAGAAAATCCCTACAACATAAACTACATGGGGTTTATACAAAGGTGTGATCCTAGAAGCGGTTTATTCAAAACCATCTATCAAATGATCAACGGTTATTAATCATTAGGAAAACATTTTGTTGGGGAAAAAATAATTTCCTGTCATTTAATTTGTCAACCCGAGGGTTTTGTAAACTTGTGAAGCATGCGTGCAATGTATGTGCTAGAAATTGTCTTTCAGTTTAGATCAATCTAACTACAAAACAACGAAAACAAATTCATCTAATCTATGAAATCAAATAATGAAAATGAAATTCAACTAACCCATGAAATCATGTAACAAAAAAAAAGAAAAAAAATTCAAAAGAAAATATAGCGCGCGCAATCACACTTGCAGGAATTGAAATTTTAATCTAAGAAAGCATTTCAAAGCATGTAAAGGAAAACAACTAAGGTATTTTCAATCACTTTAGCATCCAATATGATAGAATCATCCTCTTGAGATGATGTATAAGCAACCGATTATACTTTAGTTTTTAAATCTAGGAAAACAATTAAAGCATGCAAAGGGAAAACTCAATAATTGCATGAGTTAGGTATTCAAGCATTCAGTTTAGAAATATTATAAAATCACTTTCTTGAAATGATCTTTAAGAACACCTAATTATACAATTGAATAAGGATCTAAAAATCAATGTAAAATCATGTAAAATTAAAGCTCAATGATTGTATAGGTTGAGCATTCAATCACCCGACTTGGAAGTATGACAAGTCACCTTCTTAGCCTTATCTTTTAGGAACATTCAGTTACACAATGAATTAATAGTTTGATCTAAGAAAGTAACTAACAAAACATGAAAGGAAACTAAATAAATGTGAGCTCTATTGCCTCAAACTTAATCCAATTGGAAAATAGATAAATCTATCCTATAGAAATGTTTTTAGAAAAGCAAAGATTACACATTCATTATAAAACTAATACTAAGAAAGCAAATAAACTTTAATCTATAAAAGCAAGTAAATCTCACACATTTTAGGTAGTTTATCTAAAAGTATGAGAGATGGTAAATCGAGATGCTCCATATGTAAGCAGAACCAAGTCAAAATGAAGGAACACTCATGAGTAAGGTGGCACAATCTAATTCTGTATTCAAAGCTTGAGCATAACTCCAATTTTACACATGATTTGATAGGAGAAATCTTCCCCTATTTATACAAAAATATGAGAAGCTATCTCATTAATGAGAGTCCATGAATCTCTCCCTATATCTATAGAGTTACAATCCAAATAGGAAGTGATAGGGCACATGTATTCTTAGAGTTACAATACAAATAGGAAATGAGACACATATCCTTATGATCCCATGATCTTCTCTATTCAAATTCGAATTTGGCCTTAGGAGGCCACATAAGGGTCTTCTGGAAGCTTATTTTTTACCTACACATGTCAACAAACTCATTCCACTTGTTAGGTATAAGTATGTGCATATTATTTTCTAATTTTTAACCACAAATTCACTTAAACATGCTATGAATTAATAAATTTTGGAAAAAAATAAATGTAACCCAATAGTGGTAATGATAAGGTAAATGTAATGAAATTGATGTGGAGTGAAGGTGATAATATGGAAATATAAGTGAAAATGTAATGGAAGTAAGTGACAATTTCAAGACCCAACATACCCCCCAACTGAAGCTATTGCATGTCTTCATGCAATCTATTACATTAATTCTTTTTTTGATCCTTTGAGCTTTGGCTTAACTTTGCATGATATCATTTGATAACTTCATACTTATGCAAAGTATTTTAGTTGAATTGCAACATGGTTGGTTCTTGTGTTTCAACCATATTTTGTCGTTGCACTCAATTTCGATCTTTTGAACTTTTCATAATGATAATTTTATTACTTTTTGCAAATTATATCTTTATTGGATTGCATCATGGTTGGTTCTTGTGTGAGAACCATGATTGTGTTTGCATCCAATTATCTTTTAAGTACTTTTGAAAAGCCATTGTATGCTCATAATAATAATATAAGAGTTAATATATTTTGAAAGTATGTGGGCTTTTGAATGTGATATGAATGTGGCAAAATGTGAATATGAATGTACCCTCCCCCCCAACTAATGGTATTGGAAATTTTGTGAAATGAGGAAAAGAATCGGTTTTTCCAAAAATTATCGTTCTAGCTTTTCAAGGAATTCTATGGTAAAAAGTTAGAAAATGACATACCTTAACTTGTCTTTTGAAAATGGATGAGCTGCATGTGTAGTCACTGCAAAATTTTGATCATAATCTTCCTCAAGTGGTTGTACAAGTTATGGATGAAGGAGTCAAGATGACTTTGTATTGTTATTACTAAAATTGTTGAAATTGTTGTGAAATGATGTTGATTTTGTAGTTGTCCTTTGATTCTGCAGCTGCAAAATGGTGTTGGTCTAGTGTAGCTGTATATCTTCTTCATTTGCTCCAAAATGCTGAAAATGATAGTCTTCATGTCTTCAAAACTCATTGACATAATTCCTACTATGTGAATAAATGTTTTGATGTCGAACACAACAAGAAATTGTTGACTTAGTGGCCATTAATAGATGCCACTAGTCAACACGAGAACTCTCACCATTGACAACAATGAGAGTCAAGATGCCCAAACACATCTTGCTAGGTACGAATAATTTTGTTGTTGTCGAGTACCTAGAAGATCCGATGAAGAAGGGACATTAATGTATTCTCATTGTTCGTTAGCAAGAATACTTGACATTAAGGCATGTAAGCCTCAAGGTGTTTTTGTAAGGATTTTAGAGTCAAAGGATTATGGACTCAACAATTTGCATTGAAGCAGGGTTTATTTGCGAAATGAAAAGGATAGAAGGAACATGGAAATGGAAAATGACAATGGGCAATAAGCATGTAAGTGAGCTTCTTGCTTTTATTTGTGGGTTAGGAGTAGACAAAAAGTAATGGAAAGTGTATGTGAAAAAATGAACAATTGACTCTTGCTTGGAAAATAATTGTTGTTTGCTTTGAATTTCTTGGTTGGATTTATAATTCAAAAGGGAGGAAAGGTAATGGTCTTTATGGATATGGATATGGACTTGTTCTTATGTTTCTCATGAAATTGGTCCTTTGAAGACCACTTGTGTGCACAATTGGTTTCCTTCAATGATCCCAAACCTGCAAAAACTTGGCATAAAGAACATAAGTATGTTAAAAAAGAAATGACTAGTTCCTTCATGACACACAATTTGAATGCCAAAATAAAACAGATTAAGGAAAATCAAAAGTGTTATATTCAGTCCAATTCATGATATCGAAAACAATCCAATTTTTTTTTTAAATAACCATGAAAAGTAAATCAACTCCCTGTTGTCGGATGACTTCATGCAATGTGCTTAGTAATATGATTGGCATCACAAAGATTCGTTGTGTCCTGCAACTTAAAGCTTCACAACAACAATATTATAATTTTTAATGCCAAATATTCAGAAATCATCTAAATATTCTTCCAATTATTCTGCAAGTCACTGTCAAATTGAATCTTCATTTGTGCTGCAAAAGCATGTTGTCAAAAATATTTGAAGCAGTAAAAAAAAAGCACTTACACGAAAAATTATTTCAATCAAATTTTGCAAGTATTTTTCGCCTTATAAATTGCTTCAATAAATCGATTGTATATGCAATTTTTTTTATTTCTCATTTTTTATTTTATTATATATATATATATATATATATATATATATTATTTATTTTTTTAATGATGAGACACATATGTGTCTAAAATCAAATTTATTAAATCAAATTGGACTCTTAGACCACATGCCATGTGGAGCAGAGTTTGTTATTAACTTAGATTCTTCTGCTTTCAACTTTCCATGTTTAAATAGTTCAAAATAAATTGTTTTTCCGTCACGGAATCTAAAAAATGGAGCTCCAAAGAACCCTGAATTTATCCCAAATGGCCGCGAAATCCAGCAAATCGCTCACGATAAAATAAAATTGTTGTGGTTGGATTTTTTTCTTTTGCAGGTTTTGATGTGAGGTTGCAGTTTTAGTTTCAAGCCTAGACAGAACTATTGAGACTCGGATCAATAATCGAAGGTCTCATAATCATTCACTAAGATTTGTGGCAGCAATCATATTTTATGTTTTTGCAGAAACCTACTTCGAACAACAGATTTTATATGCCTAAAAGGCTGCGTGGTTGACTGTGGCTTGTGTGGAGGGGCTATGGGATTATAGCACGAAGTCCTGCCATAGGCGCAAGGCCAAGCCAAAGGCAGGCCTCATGTATATGCATGGGCCTCTTCGTTTATTGTTCAAAGGTTTTCAAAGGCCATGGGCCATTGTTGTTGGTTACATTTGCCTATATTTTTTTGTTGTTTTATATAATTTTTTTATGTTTTGTTTTGCTAAAAAAAAATTGTGTTTTTTTTTTTGTAAATTTCGTAGATCCTTACCATTTTCTATTTATCAAAAAAGGAGGCAGATTGTTGTACATATCCATAAGCAGTTAGTGGCCTCAACCTGCCCGAAGGAAACCAAGTTTGTTGGCCACCTTAACGAGTTAAAATCCAACCAGTATTGGAACTGTTTCTTCCTTCTACTTGCTTCTATATCTACTTTACTATGTCCATCAACGTTTAATAAAAAATAGTAAAAACATGCCGCAAAAATCATTAAAAACTATTAGTATATAGTGTCATCCATTATCCATCAGAAGAGTCAGTTGGAGCTGGGTCCTTTGTAGTAGAACTTGGCATATCTACTTTTTGCATAGCTTGAATTTGGCATTCAATTCTGCCAATTATGGTCGTTGCATGGTACTGAGATATTTTGATTTGCTGAATTTCCTGTTTGATTTCTTGCAATGCTGAAACCACATTAGGATTTCCTTCCATTTCCTACATACTAGTCATGGCCTTCGCCAAAACACATTTGAGAATCCAATAGGTGTGGATATATTGGTGAAAGAGAGAGAACCTCCCCCTTGTGTTCCTTGGGTCTGAGATAAAGTCCATGTTGGCTTCCTACTATTCTATGTCTTCTTCTTTGTAGCTGCTTTCTCTTTCCGAGCCTTGAATTGTGTTACAAACCTATGGTGGGTTTCCAGCTGCATAAAGAAAAAAAATATTCTTCATGAATTCCTTTTTAGTTTTCCTTCCACGCTTGCTTTGTCCCACATTCTGAATCAGAAGCTTCTGCTTCCCTTTTCCCGTACCCTGTCGTTTCCCTGTTTCGCCTTTTGCCATGTGTTTGAGCTGACAAACCCTTACTGACATCTTTTGTGTAATTTCTGTGAGATTATGAAACAGACCTGTATATGGCAAGGAAAAATCAAAAAAATAATTCATTTGATCTTTGATGGGGCCAATTACTTCCGTATATGCAAGCTGTTAGACCACTGTAGTTTGCAATATTGGCAAGAACAAATGCTATAGAGCCAACATCAAAACCACTTTGGAATTCTAGTATCTAGCCCTCCTAGATTCAGAGAGGGATCTCTCTATATAAGTGTTTTCAAAGATATTATTTAAGGCTTCTGATATGATATTAGGCTAGTTATGAAGTAAATGGGTTTGTTTTGGTTTTGGTTGGGTAGAATATCATCAAAATGAAGGAAGTATTTTGAAGGGTAAAGGTGTGAGTAGGTTGAGAGAAAGGTTCAGCTGATAAAATAAGTAAGAAACAACATCAATCCATTGGGCTATGGAATCACAAAAGGATTTAATTGCATAGCAAGTTTCAAGAGTGGTCTATGGGGCAAGTAATCTATGTCAAAAGATCTCTTTTAAGTTGATTTATGGTATGAAACATTAAAGTTTAGTGAAATAAGTAAACATGTAAGAAAAACAAAGAATAGCTTAAGATCAAGTAAGAACTTTGAATCTAGCTTGCTTTTAGCATACTTTCACTAGAAAACATTAAAGATAAAACAAAGAATAGCCTAAGATCAAGTAAGGACTTTTAACCTAGCCTGCTTTCAGCATACTCAAAGGAAAACAAGGAATAGCCTAAGATCAAGTAAGAACTTTGAATCTAACCTGCTTTCAGCATACTCTTAATGGAAAACATTAAATATAAAACAAATAATAGCCTAAGATCAAGTAAGGACTTTTAACCTAGCCTGCTTCCAGCATATTCAAAGGAAAAAAATTCAAGATGAACATAAAAAGTGGCCTAAGATCAGGTAAGGACTTTGAACCTATCCTTCTTTTGACATACTCTTAAGGGAAACTTTCAAAACAGTTGTTGGAGAAAACACTAGAGGACAGAGCTAACCATAGACTTCCCTAGTTTAACTTTACTTGGCATGCAAATGAAAATAACATTTAAAAATGATATCTCAAGTTTTACTGAGCAAGACATGGGCTTACCAACATTCCTTGACTGGTTACGCTCTATTGAAATCATTCCTAAACACACATTTAGAAGAAAACATAAAGATAAAGCCTATCATTGAGATTTAGGGTACTGTACAGTAAATCCTAATCTATATTTGTTGTTCTTTATCAGAGAAAATGGATAGTATGCGAAACAATTACAATTACAGTAAGAAAAACATCACCATTTACATAGACTAGGATCCCATAAATCAACTTGTATATTTGATGTTCAAACCAGTTACAATCTTCAAGTCCAGTGGGTCTTTTACAGCTTTAAACTTCTCTTTTCAACCTATCTTTCTTCAATTACAAAACAGAGCTTCAGCAGCCTCAAAAACTATTTACATTCAATGAGTATTCAACCAAAAATAATATTGTCTTCTAGAGAAGTATTTATAGAAGAATGAGGAGGTGGAGTGAAATAAAGGGTTATTTGTTCAGTTAATATAGAGTAAGTGCTTCTCGGCCTTTGAAGGGACAAATGGAGAAATTATCTAATGTTTTTAACTCTATTAATTGAATTTTGCATTAAGTTTCATCAAATTTAGTCACTTTTGTTGACTTTGAGGCTTTTTTGGTAGCTAGAAATTACTTCTAAGTTGTATTCTGGAAAATATCTCTGATTGTGCATTAACTGTGTATTATTTTGAGGCAAATTAGCTGGTAGGTGGCATTTTGAGGATTAATTGCCTCACTGATGTGGCATTTGGAGGCTTTCTTGACTGATCTGTCTCTCTTTGTTGCTTTAAACCCTTGTTATTTCTTTTGGACTTCTATAATCATCTTCGGGCCTTTAAACATTTTATGCTAACTGTTTTACCCTTTAAGCATTTCTCCGCTTTATTCACTATGTCTTTATCTTTGTAAATCATCGGTTAAGTCTTTAAATCTTCGATTTTTTAACTTTAACCTTTAACTTTAATCTCCACTGTCTTTCACTGTTCTTCTTCTATTTCCTTTGTTAATATACAGGTGTCTTTGGCATGCCGAGGGTTTCATTGTATAACCAATGCTCATGAGACATCGGTCAAACCATGATTTTGAACTTGTGGAATCCATTTTTTCATGATTTTGGCCTGAGGATCGTCATCCTTGACCCTTTGTCATTTTATCGTGACTGTGGGTTGGCTTTACAGCTCATCCGCCATGAAACTTGCAACATAAACAAACTATTACATAAAATCTTCCGCTTATTGGGTTAAACTGCTTTCAGAGCCTGGGTGGGGGGCGAAAGGAGCAGTGAGGAGGAGAAATTGCATGCGGAGGAGGTTATGCAGACAAAACCTGCGAAAGTAGGGTTTAATTTGAATATTGGAGCGAAATAGTGGATAGGCGGTTTCAGAAAACCACGAATGGTTTTCGTGCACGAAATGAGCGGTAAGCGATTTAGTTGGGAATGAATGTGATAAAGGTCTTTGATTGACATGTGTCTAGGTGAAAACCACCTATTTTGCGTCGAAAACATTGGTTTTATTGGTGAAATGAACGCGAAATTTGTTTGGGACCATTAGATCTTCAGGCCGAAGATCAACGGTCTTGGATGAGCGTGAAAATAGAAATATGTGCGGTGGAAACATGTGTTGGGGCTGGGGTGATGTCACCTTTTTTGTCGTGTAGAGGGAACAAGGATTTTAGGTCAGGAAAACTTTGTTTTTCAGTGTTAAGACGTAAAAATCTAGTTATGGATAAATATAAAGGAAAAAACCTTTTTTACAAGGGACGCAGGGGGTAGAAAAAAATAAGGGAACAACAGTAAAGGAACAACAGTGAAGGAACAACAGTGAAGGAACAACAATGAAGTTATAGCAGTGAAGGAACAACAGCGAAGGAACAACAGTAAAGGAACAACACTGAAGGAACAACAGTGAAGATTGTTTTTTTAGAAAACACCATAAGGCTTCAAGAATGAGTAAGTTTCTATGAAAATAATCTCTTAAAGGCTCAAGACCTGTTTTAGCCATCATTTGTTGTGAAAAAATTTGTTGATGGCTAACATCGGCTCCACTTGGGGATGGCAGCTCCTTAAAGGTGTCAAGATCTTCATAATTTTATCTCTGGGATGCATACCTGTGCCGTATCCATTGACAACCTGCTTCTTCTTTGATCATGCTGCTTTAAAATATGATCAGTACTTACATCAAACATAATGATTTATTTCCCAAACAACTACCTACACAGCCTACTTTTCCTAACATTTTTCTTCATAAGGTGCATTTGGACTTGCAAACCTTTGACATGAACATTTTGTTCTTTTGAAAACAGAAAAAACTAATCTAAATCTACCCTTATTTCTTCCATGAGTTCAGATTAAACTGTTGAACTTATAAATTCTCTACCTAAGCTACTATATGTCAGGATAAAGCTGTCTGACAGATTTTATTCTCTATTTTCTCTAAAAAAAATTAAAAGACAGTAAAACCAGGATTAATCTGTTTGATTTGCTGAAGGGACTATGGCATAAAAACAAGCTGCACATAGACTGAAATTTTGCATAAAATTAAACAAAATTGTGAAGGCTTAAGATCTGAAAAATAAAAAACATCCTTCATTCTTTCTTTCAGCTTTGGTTTTGATCTTTTTGAGCTATTTCTTTCTTTTGATTCTTTGGTTCAAATTTTGAGCATATTAGAACCAATTCTTTTCTTTTTCTTTGGCTTAGATTTTGGTCTGATTAGAGCCATTCTTCTTATCCTAATCTATTCTATTGATAAGCCAAGATTAAACAATTTGGAAAATCTGATTCACTAACCTATCAGCAGTAAATTGAAATCTATCTAGTCATGATTAGGTTGTATGACTAAATAGTAGTGCTCTCTCAAGTAGTGCCATTTAAGCTTGCACACTTTCAGATTGTTCCTTTTTTTTTGGTATGGGGCTATACCTTTCTTCTTTTATTTCTGCCCTATTTTTCTCTTTTTCTATTGTTTTTGTATTTTTCTCTTTTTCAAATTCAAAGCAGAAAACAAAAAACTAACTAAATGCTCACAGGCTAAGTTTTATTGCTTTCCTATCTAACCTATTATAACTTGGAAATATTTACATGTTTTAGCTAACAAACTCTCTTTTCCAATACATCCAGTCAATCAGATGGTTCCATGACTGATCTTTGCTCATCTCTTTGAGCATGATAGATAAACAAAAGGGCCAATCCCGTCTCACTTGTTCTTTAGTAACAGCGCTAAAAATTTTCCTTGCACTTGACAATAAACTTCTACCAACAACCTTCATCCCTTCTTCAAATTTCTTCAAGAAATTAGCATAGGGATCTTGAAATAAAGCTTGGTTATGAATATTTGGAAGATAGGTTCCAACCAGGATTACCTTTTCCTCCACTAGATCAATATTAAGATTCTTTTGAGAAATAAAATCTTCCTCATCTTCATTATTATATGAACTAGAGGACTCATCATATCTAGCAGTGCTATCCTCTTGTAGTTCTGGTGTGTCCTAATTTAGTGGACTGAACTCTATGAAGAGGTCATTATATTATTGAGTATGGGTCTCTTTGATTACCTCAAACTTCTTAGGAGGAGGTTCCTTATATTTATCATGCTCAAGAAATTCTTCATTGTTTTCCTCTTCAACCTTTGAGCTGAAATACTGCTAATTCCTAATCACATGAAAACTGTTACTGATGATTTGTAATGAAGCAGGGAAAAGATTCAGAGATTCTTCACTCTCTTCTACATTTTTGAAGCTTTCTTCATCAGTATCATAAAAAATCTGCTTTGGCTCATTACTTTCTCAGAGTTGGTGGATCTGATCTTCCTCCCACAAATCTACTAATGATGGTCCTGCAAGATTAACTTCTTTTTGGAGAACATCATCATCAAAATCAAGAAAATCATTAATTTAAGTAATTTCACCAATCAAACATACTGGATTATTAGCAGGTCTTTCTTTATTATGATCTACAAGGGAATTTTCTAATATTTTACAACAAATTTCATTAGGTGAATGGGAAAGAGGATTTGTTTTGTAAAAATTTTCAAAGGTTGGTTGTTTGTTTATAATTTGATCAATTTCTTCTTCTGTCAAAGGGGAATATGTTTCTATGTTTCTTTGAGCAGAATTACAATAGTTCTCTATCTCTTGTGAAGAATTAATTTGAGACTGGATGTCTTCTTGAGCCTCAGCTAAAAGAGATGATGAATCATCATTAGTTATGTTTTCAATTCGATCCTGAGGATTTTCTTCTATTTCTTGATTAATTTATTCCTCATCTAATTCATCTAGGTTTTTATGATAGTTGTCTTGGGTATGAAATTCAAGGATGGCTGCTATGAGATCTTCAGGCTGTCAATTTCTCAAATCTTCATAAATCTCTGCAAGGTATTCTATGAGGCCCTCATATTGATTACAACAACTTGCATCCAATGATAGATACAGGGTTTTTTCCTTATAGTGATCATAAAATATTATTTGGAGGTCTCTTAGAGAAAACAAACTACCAGTTCTTAACCATTCATACCAATCCCTTGCCTTTCTTTCTAATGTTAACATGAACATTTTCATAAGGCAGTCTTCATGCCATTCCACCTTTAACCTCCATACATGTATATGAAATTTGATGAGGTGTAAAAAAGGGTCATCAAACTCTTCACCTTGAAAAATAGGTAGGTTTTCATCCCAATTCACCTGGGGCATATTATGTGGGAACCCAGGGATATGATCTCTACTCATGGGGGCATATCTTCTTTGTATCCTTGAATCCATGTTTGTAAATCAGAAAAAGAGGTCACTATGTCTATTCAACTAGTTCAGAGTCTTCTACTAGTGGAGTAATTTGGTCTTTTGGGAGTTGTGGAGTCGCCAGGTGAAGGATTTTTACTTGTTTTCAAGGTTTGGTTATTGTTCAGCATCAACAATCAATAATAAGCAGTCTTGGTGACACTTGTTTCATTCATAAATAGGGGTTCGTTGAGTTGTGAAGTTATCTATTACTCAATAAATCTCCCCAGTATGGTCTCCACTCTGTTAGGCCTCTATAGTTTGTAATATTGGAAAGAAAAAATGTTGCAGAGCCAACATCAAAACCACTTTGGAATCCTATGATCTATCCCTCTTGGATTCAAAGAGGGATATCTCTATATAAGTGTTTTCAAAGATATTATTTAAGGCTTATGATATGATATTAGGATAGTTATGAAGTACATGGGTTTCTTTTGGTTTTGGTTGGGTAGAATATCATCAAAATGAAGGAATTATTTTCAAGGGTAAATTTGTGAGTAGGTTGAGAGAAAGGTTCAGCTAATAAGATAAGTAAGAAACAACATCAATCCATTGGGCTATGGAGTCACAAAATGATTTAATTGCACAACAAGTTTCAAGGGTGATCTATGGAGCAAGTCATCTATGTCAAAAGATCTCTTTCAATTTGATTTATGGTATGAAACATTAAAGTGTATTGAAATAAGTAAACATGTAAGAAAAAAAAATAGCTTAAGATCAAGTAAGGACTTTTAACCTAGCCTGCTTTCAGTATACCCAAAGGAAAAAAAAGAATATCTTAAGATCAAGTAAGAACTTTGAATCTAGCTTGCTTTTAGCATACTCTCACTGGAAAACATTAAAGATAAAACAAAGAATAGCCTAAGATCAAGTAAGGAATTTTAACCTAGCCTGCTTTCAACATACTTAAATAAAAACAAGGAATAGCCTAAGATCAAGTAAGAACTTTGAATCTAACCTACTTTCAGCATACTCTTAATGGAAAACATTAAAGATAAAACAAATAATAGCCTAATATGAAGTAAGGGCTTTTAACCTAGCCTGCTTTCAACATATTCAAAGAAAAAACATTCAAGATGAACATAAAAAGTGGCCTAAGATCAGGTAAGTACTTTGAACCTATCCTGCTTTTGACATACTCTTAAGGGAAACTTTCAAAACAGATGTTGGAGAAAGCACTAGAGGACTTGGCTAACCATAGACTTCCCTAGTTTAACTTTACTTGGCATGCAAATGAAAATAACATTAAAAAACGATATCTCAAGTTTTACTCAACAAGACATGGACTTACCAACATTCCTTGACTGGTTACACTCTATTGAAATCATTCCCAAACACACATTTAGAAGAAAACATAAAGATAAATATTATCAGTGAGATTTAGGGTACTGTACAGTAAATACTAATCTATATTTTATGTTCCTTATCAGAGAAAATGGATAGTATGGAAAACATGAGAAAAATAACAATTACAGTAAGAAAAACATCACCATTGACATAGACCAGGATCCCATAAATCAGCTTGTATATTTGATGCTCAAACCAGTTACAATCTTCAAGTCCAGTGGGTATTTTACAACTTCAAACTTCTCTTTTCAACCTATATTTCTTAAATTACAAAATAGAGCTTCAACGGCCTCAAAAACTATTTACATTCAATGAGTATTCAACCAACAATAATATTGTCTTCTAGAGAAGTATTTATAGAAGAATGAGGAGGTGGAGTGAAAGAAAGGGTTATTTGTTCAATTAATACAGAGTAAGTGCTTCTCAGCCTTTGAAGGGCCAATTGGAGAAATTATCTGATGTTTTTAACTTTGATAATTGAATTTTTCATTAAGTTTCATCAAATTTAGTCACTTTTGTTGACTTTGAGGCTTTTTTGGTAGCTAGAAATTACTTTTGAGTTGTCTTTTGGAAAATATCTCTGACTGTGCATTAATTGTGTATTCTTTTGAGGCAAATTAGCTGGTAGGTGGCATTTTGAAAATTAATTGCCTCACTGATGTGGCATTTAGAGGCTTTCTTGACTGATCTGTCTCTCTTTATTGCTTTAAACCCTTTTTATTGCTTTTGGACTTCTATAATCATCTTCGGGCCTTTAAACCTTTTATGCTGATTGTTTTACCCTTTAAGCATTTCTCAGCTATATTCACTGTGTCTTTATCTTTGTAAATCATCCATTAAGTCTTTAAATCTTCATTTTTTTAACTTTAACCTTTAACTTTAATCTCCACTGTATTTCATTGTTCTTCTTCTGTTTCCTTTGTTAATGTACAGGTGTCTTTGGCGCGCCGAGGGTTTCATTGTATAACCAATGCTCATGAGGCACCAGTCAAACCATGATTTTGAACCTGTGGAATCCCTTTCTTCATGATTTTGGACTGAGGATTGTCATCCTTGACCCTTTATCACTTTATCGTGACTGTGGGGTGGCTTTACAGCTCATCCGCCATGAAATATACAACATAAACAAACTATTACATAAAATCTTTCATGTATTGGGCTAAACTGCTTTCAGAGGCTGGGCGGGGGCCGAAAGGAGTAGTGAGGAGGATAAATTTCATGCGGAGGAGGTTCTGTGGACAAAACCTGTGAAAACAGGGTTTAATTTGAATATTGGAGTGAAATAGTGGATAGGAGATTTCGGAAAAGCACGAATGGTTTTCATGCACGAAATGAGTGGTAAGGGGTTTAGCTGGGAATGAACATGATACAGGTCTTTGATTGACACGTGTCCAAGCAAAAACCACCTATTTCGCGTCGAAAACGAGCGATTGGTTTTATTGGTGAAATGAATGCGAAAAGTGTTTGGGACCGTTAGATCTTCGGGCCAAAGATCAACAGTCTTGGATGAGCGCGAAAAGTAGAAATATGTGAGGTGGAAACACGTGGTGGGGCCGGTGTGAAGTCACCTTTTTTTTCACATAGTGGGAAGGCTTTTAGGTCGGGAAAACTTTGGTTTTCAATGTTAAAATGTAAAATTCCAGTTAGGGATAAATATAAAGGAAAAAACCTTTTTTACAAGGGGTGTCGGGGGTAGAAAAAAATAAGGGAACAACAATAAAAGAACAATAGTGAAGGAACAACAGTGAAGGAACATCAGTGAAGGAAAAGCAAGGAAGGAACAACAACGAAGGAACAATAGCGAAGGAATAGCAGTGAAGGAACAACGCTGAAGGAATAGCAACGAAGGAATAACAGCGAAGGAACAACAGTAAAGGAAAAACAGTGAAGGAACAACAACGAAGGAATAGCAATGAAGATTGATTTTTTAGAAAACACCATAAGGCTTCAAGAATGAGTAATTTTCTATGAAAATAATCTCTTGAAGGCTCAAGACCTGTTTTAGCCATCATTTTCTATGACAAAATTTACTGATGGCTAACACAGGAAAAACCACACACTTTATTGCCATGCAACCAGCATCTTGAAGCGTAAACAAAAGAGTCACAGATACCCTATTACGTAAACAAATTTTCCAAATACCAATGCTACAGTGAGGTTGATTAACATGAATCTGATTACTACTAGGGTGGCCAGGACTAAGACAGAAAACAAAGTTTGCCCTGATGCCAAACAGCGGAGAAATTTTCTAAGCAGGCCAGTTGTGGGAATTATATTTTTCATTGCGCCTAGACATGCAGGCCTGTTCATAGGCTTGATATAGATCAACAATATTGGTAAGCCTCAAAACCCAAACTAGAAATTGAGCCCCCCATAGAGATGAACGCATGAGGATTTGTAATTGATCCTCACCGGGTGACAAAAATGGGATTCTTACACGAAGATCAAACCAACATAAACCTTTGACTAATATTTCAGGATCGTGTATACTCGGAAGGGTCTTAAACAGGTTTCCAGACCAAAACACAGAGTTTGAATGAGCGACACAGAAGAGAGGGGTTGGGGTTCTGAAACAGGGTTCGATTACTGGAGCTGGAACAATCTGAACTAGAATGCAAGCTATATTGAATAATCCTTCCATAAAATTTGGATAGAGAAGACTCAATACATTCCCTAATTGAAAATAAAATGAACCACTGACTCGAATAACTGCATACAAGACACATAAACCATCCATGAACATGATGTCACCTGTGTTACAATGAGACGGAACAGGTAATTGAAATTCTGAGGTTATGAGAGCCATGACATACCAAATTAACCTTCGACACCACAAACCAGCTTCCCTCATCTCGGAGTCCACTAAAAATCACTTGCGGAGAACAATACCCTGCTTCTCCTTACCTTCTTGCCTTAACCCAGCGCTCGGGCAACACTTTTTCCAACCTTGGCTTGACAAATTTCGTTGGCTACTAGAATTCTCGTCAACTTCCATAATGGTGGAGCATTCCTGGGGCATATCTTCGTTAATGGGCTTAATGGATGATTAGGTGCGTAGCGCCGTGTGACACCGGTCGTAGCCCACTTGCCATTACATGGCACCCTGATCGGGGGGAAAAAAAATTTGTTTTGTTTTTATTAATGTCTTATTTGATTTTTAAAATGTTTTAGTTTTAAAAAAATTATATATGTTATATTTTAAAAAATTTTAAAAATATATACATATAGTTTTTAATTTAAACAAATTTTTTTTTAAATGTTTTAGTTTTTAAAAAAAAATTATATATGTTACATTTTAAAATTTTAAAAATATATACATATATATTTCATTTAAAAAAAACAATTTATTAATAAAGAAAAAGAATTTCAATATTAAATTTTATTGAAAAATTAATTAAATTAAATCAAATGATTGAAACAAAAGTTTAGCTATAGAATTGCATTTCTGTAGCTAAATAATTTTTTTTAGATTTTATGATAAACTAACAAAAAAAAAAATTTCGATCCTCTAGGTCACACGAAGTGCAGAAGGAGAGCATACTCAAGATTTTTTTATTTTGTTATGATAGTCAATATTTTATCAATCGATTCCTTTGTAAATTTTGTAAAAATAAAATGAAAAGGATTGATCTTGTACTTTAAATTATTGCTCGTGATCCTCGCTTGTGTTCCTTGTTCTCAATTATTTGTTTTATTTCAAATATTTCCTACTAAGGGTTAGTATATGGGTGGTTCTTAGTGCACCACAAAACATCAAATTTATCCGAACAACTAAAAAAAATTATTTTTATTTTTCCTATATATCTAAAAAAAAAAATTTGTTTACGTATATTCATGCTTCTAATGAAGCCATTTACTGATTAGAATTTTTGAAATGCTCATATCCAAACTTGAAAAATGTACCTGATTGTTTGTAAGGATATGCTAAATCGTCTTGATATTTTGATTTTCCACAAGGATCTCTTGAAGAATTGATGAATGTTGTGGCACAATCACTTTTTGATACCATTCCTCAATGTAGTCTTTGGGATGCATTCTAGATCCTTTGTACATAAATGGTTAATAAAAACAAAATAAAATACACTCTATACTAAAAGGTAGTTCCTATGCACACTTCCCCGACAACGACACCAAAATGTTGGGGCAAAAATAATTTCCTGTCATTTAATTTGTCAATATGGAGGTTTCATAAACTTGTGAAGCATGTGTGCATTGTATGTGCAAGAAATTGTCTTTCAGTTTAGATCAATCTAACTACAAAATAACAAAAACCAATTCATCTAATCTATGAAATCAAATAATGAAAGTTAAATTCAACTAACCTATGAAATCAAGTAACAAAAAGAAAGAAAACAAATTCAAAAGAAAACATAGTGTGCACAATCACACTTGTAGGAATTGAAATTTTAATCTAAGAAAGCATTTCAAAGCATGTAAATGAAAACAACTAAGGTACGTTCAATCACTTTAGCATCCAATATGAATAATCACCCTCTTGAGATGATGTACAAGCAACCGATTATACTTTAGTATTTAAATCTAGGAAAGCAATTAAAGCATGCAAAGAGAAAACTCAATAATTGCATAAGTTAGGTATTCAAGCATTCAGTTCAGAAATATGATAAAATCACCTTCTTGAAATGATCTTTAAGAACACCTAATTATACAATTGAATGAGGATCTAAAAAGCAATGTAAAAGCATTAAAAGTAAAGCTCAATGATTGTATAGGTTAAACATTCAATCACCCAACTTGGAAGTATGACAAGTCACCTTCTTAGCCTGATATTTTAGGAACATTCGATTATACAAGAAATTGATAGTTTGATCTAAGAAAGTAAATAACAAAACATGAAAGGAAACTAAATGGCTATGAACTCTATTTCCTCAAACTTGATCCCATTGGAAAATAGATAAATCTGTCTTATTTAAATGTTTTTAGAAAAGCAAAGATTACACAATAATTCTAAAACTAATACTAAGAAAGAAAATAAACTTTAATCTATAAAAGCAAGTAAATCTCACACATTTTAGGTAGCTGATCGAAAATTATGAGAGATGGTAAATCGAGATGCTCCATATGTAAGCAGAACCAAGTGAAAATGAAGGAACATTCATGAATAAGGTGCCACAATCTAATTTTGTATTCAAAGCTTAAGCATAACTCAAATTTTACATATGATTTGATAGGAGAAATATTCCCCTATTTATACAAAAAGATGAGAAGCTATCTCATTAATGAGAGTCCATGAATCTCTCCCTATATCTATAGAGTTACAATCCAAATAGGAAGTGATATAGCACACGTCCTCTTAGAGTTACAATACAAATAGGAATGAGATACATATCCTTATGATCCCATGATCTTCTCCATTCAAATTCGAATTTGGCCTTAGGAGGCCACATAAGGGTCTTCTTGAAGCTTATTTTTGACCTACACATGGCAACAAACTCATTCCACTTGTTAGGTATAAGTATGTGCATATTATTTTAAAAATTTTGACCACAAATTCACTTAAAAATACTAGGAATTAATAAAGTTTGGAAAAACATAAATTTAACCCAATAGTGGTAATGGTAAGGTAAATGTAATGAAATGGAGGTGGAGTGAAGCTAATAATATGGAAATATAAGTGAAAATGTAATGGATGTAAGTGACAATTTCAAGGCTCAACACACTCATCCTCCATTACAAATATCGCCTAAGTACTCCCATAAATCGTTTATAGTTTTTCTTAATCATGACAAAGCAAACTCAAAGCCCACACATTTAAATGGTTATGCTTTGACTTTAAGAACTAGCACATACCTCTTCTATGTTCATATATACCTATTTTTCCAAAAGCCAATTTCATATATTGTGAATATGTTAAGAGTATAGGGTATTATTTCTTAAGGGAGGAAAATAAATATTATATATTATATATATTATTTAATATGTCATTGTTTTGTTTGAAAATATTTTCAAAAGAGATGTTAGTTTTTTAATTGTTCCCAAAATTAGTTATTTGAATCGATTAAGACAGTTAGTCAGTTAGGCTGAGAGGTGAAATAAAAGTGGAAAATCAAGACATTGTAGGGGTTCCACAATTTTGGACCTCAGAAGCAGTTACAATTTTGTACTTTCACTCTTCATGTGCAGTTGAATAAAGTTTTCACATTAATTCTAGAATTCGTTGGATATTATAAGTTTTCTTTGTCACATCTTTTGTTAATGTTTTCTTCCTAGGAAAGGGTAATGAAGCTACCGAACTTTGATTTTATATTTATCTGAGTTTGAGTTTCTGTAAATTAAACTTAAAAGAACCTTAATGATGCACTCCTCTTCTCTAAATTCCATTTCATGCTAATTATATTTTCCTCTAAAGTTGAAGATAAAAGATTATGTGTGAAGCAAATTGTTATCTAAGACTTTCCACCATCACTTCTTGTTATTCCCTTTTCCATTTGTATTCAACATTAGAAGGTAATTCTGAAAGAATTGTTCACACATTGAAAACTAAATGGTTTTAATCAAGTTCTGGGGTTTTATAAATTATGGGTCAACAAATTAATTATTTTACAGTTTTAAATAAATGTCTTGTGCATTGATCTCTATGCAGTGAGAGATTGTCTCCCAAGGTACAATATTTTTTGGCATCTTTGTCGGGGAACAGAGATATGGATTTATTTTTCCTTGGATATTAAGATTCTATTTCTTGATGGTGAACAAGATTTGGATACCAATATTGGTTTTTTATTATTCACCTAGAGACTCAACTGGTGAAAAAATTCACTGGAGAAGAAATCTTGTTGGAAAGAGAATGAGGAAGCAATAGGGAAAAACGAGGTATCAAACTTCGAGTTTTTCAAGGAACGTCTACGTTTTCTTATCAGCTTTACTGTCTTCGCCCCCCTACACATTAAAAATATTATTTCTTGCCTCTCATTCTCAAAATATTATAAGAATCATCAAGCACATTATTTTTTGAAAAGAGAAGACCTCCCTTATTCATGTATCATTGATCTTGGGACATCTTTATCCCCTTAATCTAACAAGAGAAATGATTGTTGCATTATAATTCCCAAAGAGAATCAATTGTAGTATGAATAAAGAATATGATTCATCATCTTTGGCAGCTACCACTTCGCCTCACAAGCAACCCTATGTTGTTCAGATCAAACCAGGGAAATCTTTAAACCCCTGACGCTGCCTACAATTATTCATTAGTATCCCTATATAAAGTTTAGGGATTCTTATTGGTTTTATTCAGCACACTAGGAGAGTTGAAAATGACCTTAAATTCCAGATGGAATCTAAATCACAAAATAAAATTGATATTAAAAGAAAGAAGCAATTCTCTGTTGCAGATTTGAATGCTATATCTGAAGGCTTCGATTCATTTATGTCTAGAAACATTGAAATTGTTGCCTTTTATACCCAACAAACAATGTTTGAGACAGTTTCAAATTCAGATGAAAATGAGGATATTTTCATTAGAAACACCAGTGTAAGATTTCCTCTGAAGAGAAATTTAGAATTACAATGTGAGAAATCTGGGGATAGTCAGCAATACCCATTGGAAGTGGAAAAATTAGCACTGTTATAAAAATTACTATCAACAGATAAAGAAAGAAATTATGTTGATTTTTTTTCCAATGATGATTAGGATCTATGTGGAAAATCACAGGATATATTTGGGAGGAAAAATATGAAGGTATATCTATGCAGGTATTTATGCTATCGACAATTCTCAAAAATTATACTGAGATCCATAAAAACCCGACAACATAAATTGCACGAGGTTTATACAAAGGTGTGCTCCCGGAAGAGGTTTATTCAAAACCATCTATCAAAAGATCAACGACTATTCATCATTACGACACCACTCATCCTCCATTCCAAATACCACCTAAGTGCTCCTATAAACCATTTATAGTTTCGCTTAATCACTTGTACGAAGAAAAATCGGAGCCCACACATTTAAATGGCTATGATTTGACCTTAAAAACTAGCACATACCTTGTCTATGTTCATATATACCTATTTTCCCAAAACCTGATTTCATATATTGTGAATATGTTAAGAGTATAGGGTATTATTTCTTAAGGGAGGAAAATAAATATTATATATATAATATATAATATTTAATATTTCATTTTTTTGTTTGTAAATATTTTCAAAAGAGAGGTCAGTTTGCTAACTGTTCCCAAAATCAGTTCTTTGAATCGATTAAGATAGTTAATCAGTTAGGCTGAGAGCTGAAATAAAAGTGGAAAATCAAGAAATTGTAGGGGTTCCAGGTTTTTGGACCTTAGAAGCAATTACAATTTTGTACTTTCACTCTTCATGTGCAGTTGAATAAATTTTTCACAATGATTCCAGAATTTGATGGATATGATAATTTTTCTCTGTCGCATCTTTTATTAATGTTTTCTTCCTTGGAAAGAGTAATGAAGTGTTTGGGCTTTGATTTTACAATTTTGTGAGTTTGATTTTATGTAAATTAAAGTTAAAAAACCTTAATTATGTGCTCCTCTTCTCTAAATTCCAATTCATGCTAATCATATTTTCTTCTAAATTTGAAGATTAAAAATTATGTGTGAATCAACCTATTATCTAAGACTTTCCACCATCACTTATTGCTATTCTGTTTTTCATTTTTATTCAACATCAGAAGGCCATTCTGAAAGCATTATTCATAAAATGAAGACTAAATGGTTTTAATCAAGGTTCTGGGGTTTTATAAAATGATGGGACAACAAATTAATTCTTCTATAGTTTTAAATAAATGTCTTGTGCAATGATCTCTACGCAACAAGATATTTTCTCCCAAGGTACAAATTTTTTTGACGTCGTTGTCGGGGAATGGAGATACGAATTTTTTTTTCCCTGGGTATTAAGATTCTATTTCTTGATGGTGAACAAGATTTAGATACCAATATTGGTTGTTTATTATTCACCTGGTGACTCCACTGGTGAAGAACTTCATTGGAGAAGAAATCTTGCTGGCAAGAGAATGAGGAAGCAACAAGGAAAACCCAAGTATCAAACTTTGAGTTTTTTCAAGGAATATCTATGTTTTCTTATCAGCTTTATTTTTTGTTTCCCCCTACACATTACAAATATTTTTTCTTGCCTCTTATTCTCAAAATATTATAACACTCATCAAGAACATTATTTTTTGAAAAGAGAAGACCTCCCTTCTTCCTGTATCATTGATCTTGGGACATATTTATCCCCTGAATCTGATAAGAAAAATTATTGTTGCATTATAATTCCTAAATAAAATCAACCACGGTCTGAATATAAATAAGATGATTCATCATATTTGGCAGCCACCACTTTGCCTCAAAAGCGACCCTATGATTTTCAGATCAAAAGAAGGGAAATATTTTAACTCATGAAGCTGCCTACAATTCGTCATCAATATCCTTCAAAAAGTTTCAAATTTCTCCCAAGTTTCTCTCGAGAGAATTTTGACGTTACAATTGAAGAACATGTCTTAGAATTTGAGTACTTTCTAGACAAATTTCAAATTATTTATGAAGATTTGGCTTTGAGGGTTTTTTGTCATTCATTAAAGCAGGAAGCTCGACAGTGGTTCTAGCATTTAGAAGCAAGTTCAATTAATTCATGACAAGGTTTTCAAGATATATTTCTTAGATATTGGGGCTATCACAAGTCATATGAAAAACACATTTTGGAATCATATACCATCCAAAGGCAAAGCAATGAATCGGTCACTGAGTTTAATAGGAGGTTTCAAAAAAAATATTTTAGCATGCCAAAAGAATTTCAACCTCCTAAAGTTATTGCCATGGTGTATTATTTAGCAGCTCATCCTCTTGACTTGGTATTTTATCTTAAGGAAAGGAAGCCTTTCACTATGAATAAAATGTTTCTCTAATGCATAATAAATTGAGGATAATTTATGGGCTTGTGGGAAGCTTCCATGTCAAAACATTTCTGCAAATCTAGGAATAAAACAATAGAACAAGGAGTCAAAAGGAAAAATATATTATCTAAACTTTTCTTCCTCAAATTTTATAGGTTGTAAGTAAAAATATTATAAGTTAAATAATTTTCCTCATTAAAATAAATTTACATCTGCAGCAGATGATTTTTCCTTTCCTGAATTAATCAATGGATCTGACTTGATGCTTCTTGAAGGAAATGTTGTGAAAATTGAAAGTGAATACTCACATTATACAGAGAAATTTGCTCACATTAATGATTTTTTTTCATTTGTAGAAAAAAAAATTCACATCAGTAATTTGTCGACCCAGAACACGTGGCACCTTCTTTAAATTTTTATAATCAAATCGATTGTGTTTCTATGGAAATGTGTGAAATATTGATCACATTTTTGTGCAAACATTATTCTGAAGAAAAATCCTTTTTGTATGATTCTGAAATACAACCACAAATTGAGGAGTCAAATAGTAAAAGAGGTCTCCTTGTTCAAGAAGACACTTGTTAGCAAATTTTTCGAGAGAGGGAGATAGCTAAAATATTTTCTCATCATATTTATGATCCATTGAATGACTATATGACAGTTTTCTTTAGTCAACAAAAAATATCATTTTTGGGATATGTGCTAAAATTTGTATTTGAAAATATTTTATGGAGCATACCAATTTTAGTTTTTGAATCCCAACAGTATGGAGGCATAAGGTCCAATACTCGAATGTTGGCCTGGTTCCATTGGAAGGTAGATTTCACCTAAAAGACCCAGCTATGTATGTAGTAGCACCTATACATAAATAAGTTCAGCTCTTGAGAATTTTATTTGCAATTGAAGTTTTTACTTCAGTTCTAGTTGATGAATAATGGTTTCAGTCCCAGTTGCAAATAGATTTCAGATTGCAAGAATGTCAGGTTTCAGTTTTCAATTTCTAGGGTTTTTAGAATTTTGGACTCCATGCACAACATAGGCCACTAATCTATAGTTCTCACTGCTTCATAAGAAAAAGGTTGTCCCCAATTGGAGCTAGATGTTGTAGCAGAATCTGGCCCAGTTATAAGGTCAAATATTTTTAAAGAAAAATTCAGCACAAGATTAAATTCACAAAATTTTATGGCACGTGACTATTTTTATAATCTCTTTAAAAAAAATAATGTCCCATAAAGGTGGTAATTTGAACATTGAGGAGCATTTTGAATTTCAAATTCTATTTCCAAAAGATAATTTTACTATATATGAAACGTGAAATGACAATTTAAATTCCAACATGAAAGATATGTATGTTAATGCACAAAGTGTTACAAAAAATCTCATTGAAGGTTTGAATTCAGATGATATGGGGGTTAGCACTGACATGACATATTTAGAGAATTTTCTAGTAGAAGACTTGCAGCATGCTTTTGAAACATGTTTTCATATTAATGGTGTAGAAAATCAAGACTGCATTGCAAATATTTAAAAAAGGTGTACAAAGGGTCCCCTCAAAATCCCAAATTAATTTTTGTTGCCTATGAGCAACAATCAACATGGAATAGAAGAAACCATTCATAGATTCAGTAGAGTTGGTGGTGCACCAGACTTTGTCAAAAGGCTGCATGAATATCTGCATCATCCAAAGCTTTTACAATTACATCATTTCTCATTAATGCTCATCTTAATTTAAACTATATGTCTACAATAAACTTGGAAGTCCTTAAGGATATGGATGGTATTTGTGATAAAATTCACGCAAAGTTATTTCGTCAACATGATGAATATCTATGCAAATTAAGATAATGTTAGAAGGACCTGGTTAATGCAGTTGTTCACATGTTAATGCCTCAATGTCAATGAGAACTTATATGAAAATATTTGTTGGTAGCTTAGTTATGGAATTTTCCAATGATTATGGCCTTGACAGTGATACTGGTGATGGTGGAGGCATTATTATTTTCTAATATTTTCCCCTTCAATATTTAGAGAATCTAGGAGAGCAACTTGTTGAAATGTTTGTTTCACAATTGAAGGTGAAGCGCTTGTTGGTAGTGTTGTAACTCCTAGAGACAACCCCGAGTTTATAAAGGACCAGTGCCTTGGACATCTTAGGATCAAAGTATACACACACACACACACACACACACACACAGTTGCATCCTCTGAAAGTATCTTGAAGGAATTTCATGAAACAACGATTTAGGAATGATGAGGATTCTTGGCATTTAACTCATGCATGTCAATTTGGCTCAAAATGGGTTTCGGGAGGTTGTATATGTCTGAGATGCCTCAAGAGGGCCAAAAAAAAAACTAATGAACAAATATTTGGAATAAAGAGTGATTATTTGAGGATTTTAAGGGAATTTTGGAGAGATGGGCTTAATTATTATAAGAATCTAGTTCTCCAAGAATTAGGAAGAAGAGGTGGCATATCAGATATATGTGATGGTAGAGTCTCATGGAGCGTGATTTTAAGGTTTTATTGTATCTTAATACATGAGTGTCAACCTTCCTCTATGAGAACATATACAAATTCATGAATTAAACTAATCAAATCCAACATCTTTTACACATGAGTCATCCGAATAATAAGCAGAGAAATGGTGATTTAAGTAAAGAAAAGAGGAAAAAATACATATTGTTCATCAATTCAATTGGAATCTAGTTGGCGACAAAGTTCATATTATATTAGCCTTCAAAAACAAATTTCCAAAATATGCATGTCAGAGCTCAAAATGGCTTTTACATGAAAGATTACATGGCATGACCAAAAATTTCCACAAAATTCAGAACCCTGTGCTTCTGTCTGAATTTGATTTTTATAGAGTTTTCTACAGGCTCTTCTCCTGATATTCCTTTTGATATGCTCGTACATACATTGTGATAAAAAAATCATGATCAAAAACTGGAGTGTGCTCTCAGCATCACTCCTCCAACATAAAACCAACTAAAATATCGGCAATTAAATGGTGATTTCACTATCTAAACATAATAACAATAAAAGTAAAAGAAACAAAAATTTGTAGGCCACTTGGGCCAAATCCTAAAATTTTCATCTGGGGTGGCACAGGGTCACAGAAGGTCCTGAGGTATGTGCCCACATAGCAGTGGAGGATGAACTCGAATGATGGGATGACATGGGAATCCTTGGTAGCGAAGTGGATGCTGCTGGTGAATGTGCGTGCTTGTAGCATCTCTACCACATGATTTATGAGGGAAATGGAGTCACGATGAAAATGTTAAATAAGGTGTGAAGTTGAGTCAATTCAAAATAATCCAGGTTGGCCGAGAAAAACTTGGCTAGTAACAGAAATTCTTATCGGAGGGAAACCACCAAGGTTTCAACCTTAAGTTGAGATGTCTTCTCCTGGGCTGAGTCAACTCTACTCTTGATCTCCACCATTATTTTCTCATAATTTTCCCAGGGGAGCAACACGCCTAATGCATCCCAATAGGCCGACAACCCTGCCTCAACGACCTTGTTCCATTCGTTGTTGAAATCCTCCACTCCCCTGGAAACTATTCCCAGGCAACCAACGGCCTTAGCTCGAGCATCTTCCTTTTGTATCATCCTCATGATTTCCATCACCGTCCCGAAATGGTCCACCACTCCACACATTCCTAACTCCTCAGTGGGGAGTTCATTGATAAACTGAATATAGCCTCGCGTGATCAGCACGTTCTTGTTTCCCTCACGGCGACCTACATCTAATTGACCCTGGAAGTCACAGACAATGCTCTTCTTGGCATTAGCGAAAGTGATGTATTCCTAATGATCATTTACCTCCTTTATTATTTCACTCTAGTTCATTTGCCTGGCCTCCACCAAAGACATGTTACCTGTGGGTCTTCAGGTATTGGGATTAGGAAGACATGACTATCCTGCAACTGCTGCAACTCGTCCAATATTCTTTTCAGATCCGTTATCTCGATGCCCTTCTAGAGGAGTATTTCCGAGAGGGATTCCTTCTCTTTCTCGACTTGAGCGATTTTATCCATCTGAATATGTTCAGAGTCAAGAATATTCAGCTTCTGTCGTAGCTCTTATACCTCCAACTCTGTCTTTATGAGAAGATTCTACTCAGTTGTCTCTTGGTCGACTCCCTTCCCATTTATCATGTCCTTATACTTGGCCAGCTGCTTTGAGAGAGCTTTGGAGTTCGCTCTCTCCCTTTTTAGGGTCGCTATTGTCTTATCCAACCGATTTTGGGCCTTTTCTAGTGATAGAGTGTGCTTCAATACCTCATTATGCAACATTTCCCTAATTGATTTATGGAGGTTTAACTTGTTTGGTAATGGAATGGAGGCCAGATCAAGTATCATCTCCAGAGCTTTGTATTTATATCCAGGGGGCAGGGGATGAGAGGTTTAATGCTGCATTGCAACCACTAATTTATCATTTTCGACACCGAGAGTAGCTAAGAGCCTAGTGTGGTGTTTATCAACATATTGGATCAGTTCCACCTTTAGCTTCTCTATGGCTGACTGATTCTTTTCCTTGATATTTTCTCCTAGAGACCACTACATTCCTAATCCTGTGTCCCTTTCTAAAGGACCCTCATCAGGGATGACTACATGTGAGTATGTTGAAGGTGCATGTGAAGAAGTTGTGCCCAATAAAACTCGGAACACTGACTTATCCTTACCTCAATCTATATACACAGTGACCACCTCGTTAGGTTGTTCCATGACATGTCCTTCAGGTCCTTATGTTCTAGGCGTTTTGCTAGCGTGGCCCTCTTCTTCTACTTCCATGAAATATTGTACCCACATGTACTTTTCTTCTCCGATTGAGGAGTCGGCCTCCATATTTGTATCCAAAGGCCATGAGTCATAGTTAGCTTTCCATTCAACCATAGGTCTAGGATGATGTTCATATGTTGAAGATTTAATCTTCTTCCTCCTTTGTTCAATGACTCCCTTGGGGTCATAATCCCTGACGGTCTCCTGGGAAAGTCAGGTGAAATGTCATGCCCGTGTAGAGGTGTCGGGTGGTCGGTTTAGCGCATCACCCAAACAGTTATGCAGTTTGTCAGGTGTTCGTGTTGTTTCTGTCGGTCCTGGACGAGTCGGGCTTGTGTTTGTGCAGTGCCCAGCGTTTACGTAGCGCATGGTGATATTTTCGCAGTGCAATGCAATGTTGAATAGGCGGGGGGCCTATTAGTGTAGCACCAGTGATTTGCGTAGTGCTCGAATACTTAGCCCAGAAAACAGCCTGAAAACCCTGTTCTTTCTTCCTGAAGCCTTTTTCTCCTTTGAAATTTCTAAATGAGTTTAAAATGAATTTGAAATGCCTTTTCTACCCTTTGAGAGACAAAAATTAAAGTTCCAAACCCACTTTTACTATGTTTTAATCATTTTTGTCACTTGGTTGATATTCTTTATGTCTTTTGCAAGGGTTTTGAAGGCCTTCTCAAGAAATTTTGTCTTATTTTTTTGTCTTGATGGTTGGCTGATGCTGACGCCCATTTATCCCCTTTGCTTTTGGAAGCCTGGGCACTTATTCAAACTGTCCTTTGGCATATATTCATCAAACTGAAAACATTCTCTTTGTCCTCCTTTGGCCTTTTTGGTTGTAGGTGACCTAAACATGTCCCTTTATCTCCTTACTGGTTTTTTTAGGCATTAACATAACTATTTTTCCACAGAGTTTAAAACAAATCATACCATGCCATGGTTTCACTTGGCCAATTCTGATTTTCTACAGGTTCCTATAGTACATTTGCCTTTGATCCATAAGTGCCTTTTTGGAGTTTTATACCCCATTTTATGAATAGTAACCTCATGTTTCAACTTGATTTCTCACTTTGATACTTAACCCTATGTTGGCCTTCTTTTTTTTACTTTGAAGACCTTTGGCTGTATTTGGGAAGTTAGCCTCTTAAACTGATATTCTTTGCGATTTCTCTCTTTGGTGAAAATGAAGCAGTGCTACCTTTGACAAACCCTAAGGGACACCTTGGATAACTTTTGGATGCCATTTTCTATTATGAAGGAGGAATTATCATCTTTCTTGGACCCGTTCTATCCATCTTTCCAAAATCTTAGGTTTTAGGGCTGTTAGAGAAAAGTAAACAGTGTTGTCTTCTAAGTTCTCTATAAAATTTCAAAACTCTATTATTTCTGAAAATCTTCAATGTGTACTTGGTGTTGTTGAGGTGACTTTTTCCCTTGTGGTCCTTGTACTGGCTTCTTGCTTTGGCACCACTATTTTTCCAACTAGTCAAAAAAACCCTGATTATCTTTTAGCCACAGGCCTAATGCCTTTTTCTTTTTGTGGATGCCTACTGGTGATGATATTATCCCATTACCTTACCTCTCCTTATGTTGATGGCCAAATTGATCATTTTTGCATAAATGTGAACAAGGGCAGCTGTCTCTTGCAGAATTTGTGTTTTAGGCCAAAGAGGCCTTTCTTGAATAGCTTTTGATTAGTCTTGGACAAAGTTACTTATCCTTCTTCTTCTTTGAAATTAGTCTCTTCATACAGGAAAAACAAATATTTTTAGGACACCAAATCCACCCTATGACCTGTGAAACCCTAGGTGACCTGGTGGAAAGTCTTTCTAGACTTACCCTTTGCTTGAAAACTTGATTTGGGATCCTTAGGTGTAAAACAGGGTTTTGTATAAACTGATGTATTGAAGATCCAAAATCCAATATACTTGATTTATCTAAAGAGCCTACAGAGACAGTTTTGAGACCATCAATGCTTGAGGCATTTCTAGAGATGTAGGAGATGTGGTTGTTTGGTGGTCCTAGGTAGCAGTAGAGGGTTTCTAGGCTTAAAACAAAAACAGAGGATTGAGGATAAAGGTGACACAATAAAGACAAAATGAGTGACATGAGCCCATGATGGGTCTTTTGGGATGGGTGAGCTGAGCTTGACACGATGGGATGATGAAATAGAAATTTATATTAAGGATAATGAAGGTAGTGATATTTATAAAACTCACAATGTTCATGAACCTTTTTTCTAGAAATATAGGGCAAACATTTAGTCATCTACAAAGGCAAAAATTATTGATGACTAATAGTGGCTCCACTTGGGGAGGGTAGCTCCTTTTCAGGAGGTGTCCAGAAATTTCATATCTATGGCTTAATGGAGACTAGTGCCTCATCCATTTGGAATATTTTTACCTCTTTTCACTCACTGATGCTTGCTGTGAAGCTATGATCTTAATAAATTTGAAAAACATGATAAGATCAGCTTCATCTCTACCTACCTGGTCTACTTGCCTAGCATTTTTTTCTTCCTTAGGTGCATTTGGACTAGCAAGCCCTTGACATTTTTTATTTTGAAAGAAAAACAAACTATCTAATTCTATCTTATTTCCCCCAAAGTTCAGATTATGCTAATGAACTTTTTATTTTCTACCTAGACTACTAAACTGTCAAGATTAAACTATTTGACAGGATTCATTCACTAAGCTATAAACATGAAATTGAAATCATGGTTCAAATCAAGATTGAAAAATTTGAGTTACCATGGGTTTGTGGCATAAGAACAAGCTGCACACAAATGCTATTTTTGTACAAAATAAGACTAGAAAAATTAGGGTTGTGATACATTGTTTGCTATTCATCCCCATTTTTCTCCTTGGTTTTGTTTTAAGCATGTGGAACCAGTACCTTTCTTCCCTAATCTATCTTTTGACAAGTCAAGTTTGCATAATTTGAATAACTATATTTCACTAACTTATCAACAATAAATTGAAAACATGTCTCAGCCATGATTAGGCTAGATGAATGAAACAAGACATTTTTGAACTAACAGTGGCATTTAAGGTTGCTCACTTTCAGTAGTACTATTTTTTGGGTATGGGGCTTTAACTCTTTTCAAGTTTTCCTTCTTTTTCTATTTTTTCTATGTTTTTGTATTTTTGTGATTTCCCTCATGCAATGTTTATGTACAATGAATGAAAAAATTTAAATTAGAACTCTTGACAGAAATAGTGTTTGAGCATCCTGCCATTTACAGGACTTCCAAAAAGTTCTTCTCTATTAAGCCCTTATAAAAAGAAAGCATTATGACCTCTAACTGACTGAATGATGTAAGGGCCTTTCCAAAAATTCTCAAATTTACCATGTTTACCTTTGTCTTCCCTCCTAGAATCCCACTTCAGTATAGTGTCTCCAATGTGAAAATTGTTGGCTTTAGTTCTTTTTTCAAAGATTTTCTTTATGCTTTCTTGGATTGCTTGAGTCTTGTTATAAAATTCTTCTCTTATCTGCTACAAATGAATGGTTTGGTTCAGCCTCCTCTGCATTTCATTTTCTTCTAATTGCACTTCTTGGAGAAGTATTACTACCAGAACTCTCAAGGACGTTGGAAAAATGGCATCCATGCCATACACTAGTTGATAGGGAGACATACTGATTGATTTCTTGGTGGTTAGTATATCAACCCATAGTGCATGTATTAGCTTTCCATGCCATGTCTTTTGATTCTGTTCTAGAAGCTTCTTGATGATATTAACCAAGATTTTGTTAGAGGACTCAGCTAACCCATTACCTTGAGGTTAATAAGCTATGGAATGTCCTAGTGTGATTTGATATTTATGACAAAAATCAACCATTCTTTTAGATGAAAAGGCAACAACATTATCTATAATGATCTTTCTGAGGACACCAAATCTAGACAGGATGTTTGTCTCAAGAAATTTGATAATGACTGAATCAGTAGCATTTCTATAGGGGATGGTTTTTATCCATTTGGTAAAGTAATAAGTGGCAGTGAGGTTCCACTTATGTTGTGTAGATGAGGTGGAGTGAATCTCTCCAATGAATTCTAAACCCCATTGTTGAAAAGTAGCTTCAATAGTAATGGGATGTAAAGGCAAAGGTAAGAGTTTTCTCTTGCCATAAAAAATTTCGCATTTATGGCAAGTCATGAATAGTTTGTGGGTGTCTAAGAAAAGTGTGGGCCAATAGTAACCAGCTCTAAGGATTTTGTTGGTTGTGGTTTTCCAGTAAAGATGGCCTCCACACTCTCCCTCATGCAATTCATGCATGACCTTACCTACATCATCCTCAAGCAAGCATTTAAGCAGTATACCAACAGGATTATTCCAGTATAATATCCCATCTAAAATGCAGAATTTCAAAGCTTTTTGTTTTAGGAATATAGATTTTTTATTTGATAATGTAGGAGGAGAATTAAGATAGAAAAGCACATAAAGAATATCAGCATACCAAGATGAATTCAAAAATGTTTCTTTAACATGGGGAGCGGTGCATTCTTCTTGTTCTTCTAAAACATCAACTATTTTTATATTTAAGGCTTTGAAATTTGAGTCAGCCATGAGTTTTGCAAGCCCTTGTCCTTTAACCAGTTTAGTGGGCCTAATTTCTAAGTCATATTCTAATATAATGGCAATCCACTTTCCCCTTTTACCATCAGGGTCCTGATTTAAATTGTCCTTGATAACCGAGTGTGGAACAAAAGCAATGATATCAGAATTTAAGATATAAAATCTAAGGTCTTTCAATGCTTTGATCAGGGCAAAGGCTTGTTTCTCCATGATGTTGTATTTTAAAGGATCATCTCTAAGGGATTTTCTGAACAATTCTATGGGTTGTTCTTGCCCCATCATGTTTTTTTACAGTAACACTGCAACAATGGTATGTTCAGAGGCAAATGAGAAAATGTAGAAGTCTTTGGTAAAATCGGGACTGATCAGAACCGGTGTTTGAATGAGGACTAGTTTGACCTGATCAAAGGATTTTTTGGCTTCTAAGGTCCATTTAACCCCTATCTCCTTTTTAAGCATGCTTGTAATATTCCTCAAAATTTCAACAAGGTTGGGGATGAACCTCCTTAAAAATTTTATCTTCCCAATGAAAGATTGTAATTCTTTAATGGTTCTAGGATGGCTGTGTTGAGCCTTGAAATAGGTATGTATTTACTCTTGATTACTGTCCTTTTTCCTCTTCCTTATCCATATTGTGCCATGATATAATAATATAATGAAAGGATTTTGATGAATAATGAATGAAAAATGATCCTGATACGATTTAAACCGTCCAAACTAATTCTCGTTGCTTTTTATGCCGAAATTAACAGAAGAAAAAACGGGACTTAATCACGGGAAAGAAGATGCATTAAATGTGGTTGAATCGAAGATAAATCAGTAAGGATTAGCTCAAGAATGAAGGAACTGTCCGAGGATAGAATTTTTTCGTGGATCCCTCAGGATCTCCTGATCCTGAGGGATCACACTTATCTTTCCTTTTAGCTATAAAGCGACAGGGAGAGCTAGTTCTCAAGGATCATGAACGATGTGTGTTTCATTTTTTCATAATTCATAATTGTAATTCACAGAATGTAGTTTTTAACAACAAGATCGGATTTTGATGGTAATTGACTGTGATGATTAATATATAATTCGCATTGTTGTTCATTCAACTATTCTAGAGTAATTAAGCAGTATTCGCAAGTGGCTAAGGGCCTGGTCTCTGGTGAATCTCACTGTTGTTTCCTGTGTTATACTTTTCCATTTATCGCAAGTGTATTATGCTTTTCCGCTTTGTAGTTGATAATTCGGGTTTCTGGTATTTATTTCTGTGAAGACGCATTTCCAATTTATTTCCTTAAGGAATTAGTTGCTAGTTAAGAGAATTGGTTTTGATTATTTAAAGCATAGACAATTATTTCCAATACTTTCATTCTGTTCAATAATTTAGATCCAGCTGAAAGAGCTCGGTTAATGCTTCAGTGCTCTCAGTTGATTATTGTTTGAATTAGTTGAATTAAGAATGAATCACAGTTTTGGGTTATAATGCGTAGATGAATCACTTTATTTAGAGCTTTAAGACTTATTATTGCATCTATATTAAACGATTGGCTTTAGCATCACTCTTTGTATGAATAGCTTGCACATATTGTGTACATGATTGAGATAAAAGGACTTACCCTGGTTGATAATTAATGTGAGGCAATTAGGAGTTTTTAAAGACACCTGTTAGCACCCAACATTTTGGCGTCGTTGTCGGGGAGCGCGTTGCCACTTTGTAAAGATTAATGTATGATTTATGTTTCTTCTACTGAGAGAGAATTGGGTATTAAAAACGGAAGTTAATAACCTGCGTAGCAAACGAGTAAAATGCTCACTCATCCGCCTGCTTTCTAGCAGAATTGCGCAAGAGTTTAAGGTAGGAATGAATGTTTGTATTTCTACATGAATGACTAAGAGGGAAAGACCTGAAAAAGAAAAAATTCCTCCTTCTAAACCTGAAAAACCTAAGGGACCGGTGACCCTTGGATGATCAACTTTTATCGACAAAATCTTAAGAAAATATGAGTTCCAGTCATCAGCAGGACCCCGAATTGTTGCTGCCAGGCATCCTAATGACTTCTTTCAAGCCACAGAATCACCATCTGTAGCTAACGCTGAGATGCACAGCAAGACTGAAGGGATTGAGCAGAGTTTTCAAGATACTGAGAATTCACAAACTCGCCCTTCATAAGAAGGAAATTCTTGCAACCTTCGTGAAGGAGAAGGAGAAATAGGAAATTTTGAAATTAAATTATCAGAACCTAGATCTCCTGAAATAGTGACTGAGCAGAGGACACCTAGTATTATAGATCAAGGTAGTGCTGTTAGAACCGTTCCAGCCTCTTGTAGACATCTTAGGAATAACTCTCCAGCTCCGGAGACCCCTGAAGAATATTGGCATATTTTTTACCAAATGGCTAATAACCAGAAACCTCAAACTTCTACATTACAATACCCTATTGTTGACACAGCTATCAATGCCCCCATGAAGGCGATCCCATTACAAAATATTCCTACCTTTCATGGGCTAACTTTAGAAGATCCTGATGCATTCCTTTTCGAATTTGATGTCATATGCAGGGGTTATGACTACAGTACCAACCCTCAGAAGTTGAAACTATTCCCCTCTGCTCTGAAGGGATCAGCTCTACATTGGTTCATGGGATTTGGTGGAGGCACCATCAATGACTGGAACCAAATGAAAACATATTTCCTTAAAAAATACCAAGAATATTGCCGAACTAGAGAACTAAAAGATGAAATTTGTCAAATGGTAGCTAAGCCTAGCAAGACTCTGGAAGAATATGTAGAGAATTTCCAATATAATCTACAAAGATATCCTTACACAAATCTACCTGATAATGTTCTAAAAACCACAATGATCAGAGGTATGAAAGACCAATGGGTAGAGACACTAAATATAATGGGTAAAGGTGACATTTATCAAGAAAGCTATAACAATATTATAGATTTGTGCATCAAGTGTTCCATGGGCAGTACAAGGCTGAAACCAGTCAGACCCGATGCAAGCCCCAGAGACAACAAAGCCTCAGGAGGAAGCATTACACGAAACGAAATCGACAATCTGTTAGAGGATTTCAAGACTGATATCCCGGGGACCCTGGCGACATAATTGGATTTCATGCAAGCTAAGTAAAAGCAGGCTATAACAGAACAGAACTTGGCTATTTTCTACCCCTGTTGCAGATAGAAGCACAGTCATAAATAATGCCCCTAGATATGATACGAACATGTGCTATATGCACTAAATAAAACGCCATGGAAAGTTGTCCATCACTTCCAGGATTAAAAGCAGTCTTCAAGGAAGCGGAAGAAGAAGTGGAACCAGTATATCTATTGAGCCAGTGTCGTTAATGGCAAGCGCGTCAGACAGGTATGCCTACCGATCCATCTTCGTTCTTTCTGTTATCACTCAGATTTTCCTTGAAGTTGTGGAAAAGGAAAGTAAATCCGAGGTAAACACAAACCAACCTTCAGATACAGAATCTAGCCAATCTGTATCCAGAGAGGGCTCTCTCTTTAAAATTTAGCTTTGTTCTTAGAAAGTTTTAGGCTAGTTATAAGTCCAAGAATTTTGTTTGAATTTGAATGGTGGAATCCGCCAACTAAGGGCAAGGTTGAATATTTTCAGGCCATTGGGATATGGAGTCGAAAGGATGGCTTTACTGGATTAATATTCTACACACAAGATGGCTTTGCAGGGCAGGATAGCCAAACAGAGAACAATTTTAGAAATTAAAGTGAATGGAATGGATTTTGAAAGGATGAAAGGCAATTAAGAATCTTTCAACATGTTCAAAGAAAGAAAGTGAATGATTACAAATAAAGAGCAGTTAAGAATTCTTTACTATAGTAATCGAAAGTGTTTAAACCAGAAAAACAAGAGCAATTAATAATTCGTTGCTTATAACCAGTTTAGAAGAAAACATTTAGAATAATCACAATTGAAATCAGACTACACTTAAGTAAATTCTGATTTATTCTTTTATGTCAATTATTCAGAAATGGAACACAGTGACATTATAAATAGATATAAAACTTAAAACATAGGATAGAAAAGACTTATTGAACTGTAGTCTGACACATGAATCCTGCAAAAAGTCTTGAGCTTCAAATCATCATCCAGCAAGCCACACAAAAGTTTCTCCAAAACACTTTTATTCCAAAAAGTCAATGTTATAGCAAAGTAGAAGAATCCACACTCACTAATTCGATTCAGGGCTTATTTATACAAAAGATTATTTAAAATATCTAATAATAAAAGAGATATGATCTCGGGTGAATAATGAATAAGTTACAATAAAAATAGAGACAGATGGTCTAAAAAATAGGATAAATCAGCTGATGTTGTGTGATGTCTCCTCTTTTTAGAATGTGCTGGAAGCAGTTCCTTTGTTTTAGCTCGTTGTTGTCTTCTTGAGTAATTATTTTTTGACTGCCTTGCTTGTCTGATACTCTTTGTTTTTACTGATACACTTTCAAATGAACTGATACTCTTTGACCTTTATTCACCTATTTATCCTTTATCAAGATATACCTCAGTAAAATAGGCAAAAATTTCACCCAAGGATAAATTTCATAAAAGCTCCAACATCTCATCCCACCATTGAACTTCTGGCACTCTGGTTCTTTGTAATTTCCTTAATGTTTCATCAGCTTTAGTGTATTTGAAAAAATTAGGCTGATATGGAAACAAATGTTTTATTTCATGTTCAATATAAAATAAACTCTCCAATTTTTCATAAATACTTTTCCCTGTTGGCAATGTTCCTTCTGCTGTACTGGTTGAAGAACTGGCTTGATCATCAACCTGTTTGTTTACTTTCTTAACAAAACTTTCCAAATCCATTAATCTATCTTCTTCAGTAACTGGACTGGGAAAACCTTTATTTAACATATCATCAAATCTTTCTCTGAAGGAAAAAATTTCTTGCTGCATGTCTAAACACCTTCTTTCAATATTTTGCATAAGAGTCCTTTTGGTAAAAACTCTTTTGATTTCCAATATGGTTCCTGTTCTGTCCTGAATTCCCAATTCTGCAAGTTGTTTCTTATTCTGAGTATTCAAAAAATTGATAAGCCTATTGGCTTCTTCTGGCATATTTCCTAACTCTTCCCTTGCTTTCTCAATTTCTTCCAGATCCCATCTGACCAAATCCTGATGTTCATATATTATTTGAATAGCAGACCAAACGTTCTTTATTGATTGAATAATGTTATACCAAATAATTTCTTTTAATTCGCTTAAAGGTCTTTCCATTGTAAGATCCTTTTCCAATGCTTTAACTGATTTTTCTAGTTTTTTGATTTCTCTTGTCTTCTCAGCAATACTTATTTTTGATTGATCATATTTATTTTCCAAAGTAGAAAGCTTAATCTTTAAGCTTTGGAGTTCTGTCACTTGCAGTTTTAATTCATTCATTTCTTTGATTAATTCATCATAACCCTTATCAAAAGTGTTCACCTGTGTTAGCTCTGCTTGTTGACCTGTGATTGATGTACCTGTTCCTGTGGCTGCCTGTGCTGTAGTTGCTAGAATAATGGACTCTTTATCTTTTAATGCTTGCTCAAGTTCTTTTTCCGTTTCAGCAAGTCATTCATTCATTTTTAAAAGTAAGTCCATCACCTCTTCTTCTAAATTTTCCTTCATTACTACTTTAGTCTGAGGGTGCCTTGAAACTGGTAGTTTCAATTGTTTCCTTAATGCAGCAATGTCATCATCTTTCTTTTTAATCAATGCTTCAATACCCTTGACATCCTTAGGATTATGACCCAAACTGATAATTATTTCCTCCAAATATTTTATCCTATTATCCTTTGCTTGGGAAGAAGCTTTCTCAATCTGCAACTGGGTATTGGTATTATTCAAAGAATCTTGTAATTTATGGGCTTCCATTGCTTTATCAGTAAGAGCGGAATAGATCATTTATCCAGTCTGCTTGTGTAATTCAATTTGATCTAATGGATGAATATCTTTTGCTAGGACCTCAAAATTGGTCCTGACGTAATCACCGTCGCTCGTGGCTTTGGTGAATTTAGATTTGAAATGGCTCATTAACATTTTCCTCGTTGAATGTCAAAAGTCGACATCAATCTTTCTTGTTTTGTGGAGCCATTTCAAGATACCGATTATGTCAATCGCACCCTTAGATCATTCCTTTCTTTTCTTTATATCGATGAAAGTCTTCTTTATGTCTCATGCATATTTCTTTGGAGGTTTAAAAGAAGATATTTTTGTACTTAGCTGCCTATGCATTGTCTTTCCTTGAAGACCAGAGTATGTACCACTAACTGAACTTGTTTGCTGACTATCTTCTCTTTCTGGAATATCAATGATTTCTTCAAATGATTCGACTTCTGGAAGTGGATTAAGTTTCTGCCTTTTAGCCGAAGGCTGTTTTGAAGATTCCTTAGGTGGAGTAGGACCTTCAGCCTCTCTTTTCTTGCCCTTTTCAATATTCAGTGGAGTTTGCAAGTCTTCAAATTTTCCGGATTGGTTTGAGGAGGAACCCTGTTTTTGTCCTCAGCCTTAGATGTTTTAGGTTGTTCACCATTTTGAATGTTTCACTGAAGGTATTTCGGTGCTCTTTTCTTTTCCTTCGGATTCAACTGCTGCAATTGATGGTATGTTTTCCCGTAATTCCTGTTGAAAATTTTCGTCGAAGAAGGACCAAGGTTCCACCGCATCAAAAAAATTCTAGGTCAAGCATTTTTCCAAGATCTTTCATTACATTGTCCATATTTACTTCTTCACTATCCTCGTTCAATAATGTTCCTCTGCTCCATTCATCTTTATTAGCATACCGTTCAATTTCTGGAATCCTATGATGGATGTAAGGTGCTGATTTATTTTTCATTCTTTTTTCACAAATGAAGTCGAATGGGTCATAAGGGGCCTAGTAGAAACTCTTTTGCAATTTGAAATGGTCTTCTAGTATTCTTTGAGGTTCTTGTCCAGCATCCCTAGAATTGCATATAAATGGACCTAATTGACCTTTGATTTGGAGTTGGGCTTTCTTCTTTGCATTACAAAAATGAATAATATCAGATTTATTCATTTGCCTGAAGTACTCTAAAGCAAAAAGTCTCATAGGCACATACTTTGGCAATTTAAATGGACATAATTCACATCCATATATTCTGACTTCTGTATAGTTTTGGTACAAGTATCAATCACCGATTTTGTAGTGTTTTGAAAGTTGCAGAGTTTTCTTAATTTCATTGCTGAGTCTGGGAGGAGGAACTCCTGTCAACAAGGTAGTTGCAGGGTGTATAAACAGATCAATGGATTCATTATAGGAATAAGGAGAATCTCTGGAATTATGGGTGATGGCTGACGAAAATATGACAGATCTAGGATTTCCTTGGACATTGAGCTTTTGAACATGGAAAGGAAAGTTTTCAGACTGGTAATATATCATGAGGTGATAGATGACAGAGGAATATTTGAAGACTTTCTCATTTTCTAATCTCATGAACTGATCATGGATTTTGTCTGCTATATAAGATGCAAAGTCATATTTGACCGCATGAGGCTATCCAGGAGTGAATATAGACAGTAATACTAGAGTTAAATCATCAACATACTCACTAGTATTAAAGCCCATGATAAAAGAAATCATACTTAGAATTATCTGGCCCATTTCAGTAAAAAAGGCATTACCATAGGGAGGTGGGCCCTTGGGCTGATGTTCAGGTAACATGAAATTCTGACAGATGCGTTTTACTTCTTCAGGGGACAACTGAGTAGATTTTTCAAGCAATTCTCCCATGGACAAGGGAGTGAGGTTTTGACCTGGTTCAAAATGGAGCATATCATTGATTGATTGAGCAGTGATATGGAAAAGGACATTCTGGTTTGGGGATAAAACTGCTCTCTGAATTGGATCATAATTATCATGGCAATAATGGATAATTTCAGGGAAGATATGGACTGAGGGTAAAAGGTATCTCGGGAAATTAGATTCCCATAACCCAATGACGTCCAAGCCTTTCAAATAATCATCTCTGCAGCGACAATGAATTCGAAGGGGGCTTTCACTGAAAACTAAGTCTTTGATCTAAAAATATTTATCCACTAATGGAAAATATTCCAATTCTCTATGAGGGGCGTTCAATGGAGCAACATTTAAGGCTACAGGAACTTCCCTTCTTGGTTCTTGTGTATTCGAAGAAACGGAAATTCGGGGGTTTTTATGAAAATTGGAGCAGATTTACAGGTTTCGATGGGGGAAATGGGTACAATTTCAAGTTCAGGAATATTATTTACAGTTTTTAGGATCAGGGAACGAACTAGCAATCAACTTGAACTCTGTTTTAGTGGAAAAACAAGGAAAACTCAGTTTCTTTCAGAGTTCAGGGCGAAATGGAGTAAATACCTGTTTTTAGAGGAAAAACTGTGATTAACAGGTACTAGCTGGCGGCGGATGGATGTTAGGAGACTGGACTGGAAGTAGCTTTCAGCGAAATTCAGTTGAACAGTAGTTTGACAGTTGATTTTGAATTTCTTCGCACAAAGGGCACAGTCGCTTTCAATATACAAAATGATAAAAAATGCGCGAAGTTTTGTTTTATTTGTAAATTCAAAAGGAATTCTTTATTATTTTTGAGGATGATGCCATCGGGTACGATGGACATGTCACGGGGAATGGGCGGTAAGCGGTATATTCCGCACCGCTTTTGGGAGCAGGCGGTTTTTTACGAATTGGCAGCGATTCCATTGAGCACACGACGCGTGGCCAGTGCACTGTTTGGAAACCGCTCCCAGGGCTCCCATTTCGCGTCTCGACGGAGGATGGATGCTAATGCTCGAGTCGTAGATCTTCGTGGATGATCCAATTCGGTGATCCGTGAGATTTTAGTTGTTGTGGGAGTTAATGCGGCGGGCTCGTTAACTTAATTAATCTTTCTCTTTTCGGAGTATTTTCATTTAGGAGGGGTAGGTTATTAACTAACCTGGTGATTAATTAATTCCATTGTTTTATGAAGGGCTCGTGGCCGTAGATTTCGGGTTTTATTTTGCTTTTTCCGTTTAAAACATAAAAATATATGTTTAAACCCTTTTTCTATGTATTTTTTATTATATAGAAATAAATCAATATAATTCATTTACTATAAGCGGTGGGGATAGTTATATGGGTATGTTTTTAGCCAAAGGGATTTATAATGCGGGTTTTTTATTTCCTCATGGGTTACTAACATTTATTAAACCATAGTAAAAGGGTCAATATGGGTTATTTACATAAAAGAAGTTATATATATAGGAAAAGGTTATTTTTTATAAGGATTTAATAAATAAAATCAAATGTTAATATGACAAGGGAACAAGGAAAACTCAAAATACTTTACACAACTAGGAAAGTGAAGATTTCTAAAGCAACTTGCATTATATCAACTTCAACACTTAGACTTAGAATAGCAAGCAATTTTGGGGGATTTTTATGAAATATTGCATGATTTTCCTAAGTAAAATGGAATTTTACTTAGGAAAAGATTAAAAGTGAATGAGTGTAATGATGAGTAACTTCAAGTACTTAGGACTTTTCAATTATTGGGTCGAGGGTCCGGTCCCTCCAAAAGTCAAGGAAATGCCTTGAGCCCCTTTAATCTTCGAATTCCTTAGCACTTAAGGGGAATTAGTAAATGTTAGGGAAAAAGTGAGATGGGAAGTTAATGATTTTGACTTTGCTTTCCTCTAAAATTCTGCCAATGTAGTGTTCTGCCTTTGCACTTAGTGATGAAAGTAAAAGATTAAGAACATTTAGCACCATCATTCATCACATGAAACTTCGCAACACCATCTACCTACCCTATATACTTTACACTACCATTTTCTCTTCTTTATTAGGGTGCATTTGGACTGGCAAACCCTTATCAATATTCTTTTTCTTTTACATGGCAATCCTATCTAAGTCTACACTTATTACATCCAAGGGCTCAGATTAAACTGTTGAGCACCTTTTATTAACTCTACCTACTCATCTGCCAAGATTAAATTGTTTGGTCAGATATTTATTCTCTATTCTACAACATAAAATTGAAAAATGAATGAGTCAAGTTTAAATAGTTTGACTCTTCATAAATTGTGGCAAAAGTTTGACAAGCTGCACACAATTTTTTTTATTACAAAAAATAAAATAGTAGTGGCATTTGGACTTGCTCACTTTCCTGGTCTATTTTTTTTTGGGGTTCATTTCTTCCACTTTTTTTACCATTTTATTCTTTTTACCCTTTAATTTTTCTTTTAGGGTATACCCTCTTTACATTTTTTAAATTTTTTGATTTTTTAAGAATATGGAACACCTTTGCACAAGAAAAGGTTTGAAAATATTGCATAGTTCAATAAGACAATCATGAAAAATGACACCTATTGGTATAGGAGTCTAACACTGGCTCCACTTGGGGATGGCTTTTCCTGGCGAAAAGTCAAGAACAGCAGGTCAGATGCCTCAAAATGTCTTCAACTGAACCATGTAATCTTCTTTTTCTGTTGGCTTTATTGTATATATGATAGTGAAACTTCTAAAGCTTAGGGCCTTCACTTCAGGCTTCAACTCCAAGAAGTCACCATCCAATCAAAACTGATGCATTAGAAAGGATATATTATGTACAAATTAGAAAAAATCAGAACATCCTAGTAAATAGGATCAAAATAGTGCTTTAGCATTCGACCATTGACTGGTCCTTCCTCAGCTTCTGAACCATCCAAATTCTTCAAAAAGTATGTGTTATTTCCCTGTAAAGCATGAATGATGTAAGATCCTTTCCATAAGAAATCAAATTTCCCATGTTTTCCTTTATCTTCCCTTCTGGAATCCCATCTCAGAACTTTGTCTCCTAGTTGAAAATCTTCGGCTTTAGTCCTTTTGTCAAACATTTTCTTTAACTTTTCCTGCAAGACTTGGGATCGTTGATACACTTCTTCTCTGATCTGTTGCAAGTGAATTGTCTGGTTTATTCTTCTCTGAATATCATTTGGTTCTACTTGAGCCTCCTGAAGTAACTTCATAACAGGAATTCCTAAGGATGATGGAAATCTTGCCTCAATACCATAAACTAATTCATATGGACTGGTCCCAATTGATTTCTTAGTTGTAAGTCTGTCTGCCCACAACGCATTGGTAAGTTTCTTATGCCAATTCTTTTTATTTTCTTCCAATAATTTTTTAATGATATTAATAAGGCTTTTATTGGAAGATTCTGCCAGACCATTCCCCTGAGGATAATAGGTTGTTGAATGGCCTAAAGTGATGTGATATCTATTGCAGAAACTAATAATTTTCTTAGACTTAAATGCGGAAGCATTATCTGTTATAATTTTCTCTGGACAGCCAAATCTTGAAAGTATATTGGTTTCTAAAAACCATATAATTACAGAATCATTGGCTTGTATGCATGGGATAGCTTCAATCCATTTGGTAAAGTAATATGTGGCAGTAAGAATCCATCTGTGTTGCCCAGAAGAAGGGGGATGGATTTCTCCAATAAAATCCAATCCCCATTTTTGAAAGGGTCTCTCGGTGGAAATTGGTTTTAATGGTACAGGTAACAATTTTCTTTTTCCTTCAAAGATCTGACACTTATGACAAGAAGTTACAAATTTCTTAACATCTGAAAACAAGGTTGGCTAGTAAAACCCAGCCCTTAAGATTTTATCTTCAGTTGATTTCCAGTAGAGGTGCCCACTGCAATCTCCTGCATGAAATTCATTAAGTACCTTGTCAGTTTCATCTTTCAATAAACAGTTTAATAGGATTCCATCATGATTCTTCCAAAAAAGAGCACTATCTAAAATACAATACTTTAAAGATGTCATTTTTAAGAACCTTTGTTTCGTTCTGGACAACCCTGGAGGAGCTTGCAGGTTTAACAAAACATAAATGATATCAGTGTACCAGGGTGAGTCTAAAAAGGTCTGACTGATCTGTGGAGTCTCCATCTCCTGTTCGTGATCCAGTTCGTTGATGTCCAGGGCTTGGCAATTAGTTTCAGTCATGAGTTGAGCCAAACCTTGTTCTTTTATGAGTTTTGTTGGTTTTATTTCAATGTCATATTATAATATGGTAGCTATCCACTTACCTCTTTTTCCTTCAATACCATCTTGAGTTAAGATGTCTTTAACGACAACATTAGGTACATAAGCTACCACATCCGAATACAATATATAAACTCTGAAATCTTTAATTGCTTTCACAAGTGCAAAAGCTTGTTTCTCCATGATATTATATTTCAATGATGCATCTCTAAGTGCTTTACTAAAAGAGGCTATTGGTTTTTCACATCCTTGATCATCCTTTTGTAGTAAAACAGCTGCAATTGTATGTTCAGAAGCAAATGAAAAAATGATGAAATCTCTATCAAACTTTGGACTGGTAAGAACTGGTGTTCTGGTTAAAGCCATTTTGATTTCTTCAAATGATTTCTTGGCTTCTACGGTCCAGTCAATACTCGAATCCTTTTTTAACATGTTAGTTAGTAGTCTAAGTAATTCAGCTAAACTAGAAATGAATCTTCTCAAAAAATTGATCTTTACTATGAACGCTTGAAGTTCTTTAATGTTCCTGGGATGAGGTATCTGCAATATGGCTTGTATTATTTTAGGATCAATTCTAATGCCATCTTTAGAAATAATGTGACCTAGGAGTTTTCCTTCTTCAAGACCAAACAATGATTTTTTCGGATTTAAAGAAATATCATACTTTCTGCATTTCAAAAATACTTGTCTTAGATGATCTAAATGTTGTTGATCTGTATTTGAAAAAATAGTTAAATCATCTAGATAAATAACCAGAAACTCATGGATTTCTTTGGCGAATGCAATATCCATTGCTCTTTGAAAGGTTTCCCCTGCGTTTTTTAGACCAAATGGCATCTTAACATATTTAAAAGTACCCCATGGTGTTGTAAATGTTGTTTTGTCTTGATCATCAGGATGAACCAGAATCTGGTTATACCCTGAAAATCCATCCAGAAGAGAAATCCTTGAAGATCCTACTACCCTTTGTAGGATATGGTCCATTTTAGGCAAATGATAGTTATCTTTTAAAGAAACTTTGTTCAAATTTCTCAAATCGACACACAGTCTAATCTCTCCAGTCTTTTTTCTTGTTGGTACTAGATTAGAAACCCATTCAGAGAACATAATAGGAGCTATAATTCCTGCTTCATACATTCTTCTAATTTCTTTCTCAATTGAAGGTAATAAAACAGGTTGATCCTTCTAAGTTTCTGTTTGAATGGTTTCTGATCTGGTTTTAAAGGTATTGTATGTTGAATTATTGATGTATCATATGACTTCAGATCTTCGTAACTCCAAGCAAAAACATCCTGGAATTCTTTTAAAAGTTCAACATATTTAACCTTTTGATCTTCTGGCAGAGATTTAGATAGTTTAACCATCTTGGGATTTCCTTCAGATCCCAAATTGACTTCTTCAATATCAGCTTTTAAAGGTTCCATTTTGGGTTTTAGTGGAATGTCATTTGAGTCAAAAAGATCTTCCAAAGGAGTTAATCCTTTGGGTAAATGATTATCTTTCAGATTAATAATTTCAGATTCATCTTCTATGATCTCATCGAATTCCATTTGTTTCAAATCTTGCATATCTTTTTCAGTGAATTTGGTTGGGTGAAGCATGTGAATTGTAGTCTCTTCTGAAATATTCGTTTCTTGTTCATCTAGTTGATCTGATTCATTTATTGTTGTGTCTTCATCTATACTACTGTTAGAGAATTCATTTTCTAATGTCAAAAAACTATTGATCTGATTATTATTTACAAACACTTTCCAATTCATGAGATTGTCCGGTATAGCAGGTCTATGTCTAATCTCAGCTGTGAACTGATGATTAGGTTCAAAAGGTAATTTACATGTGCTAGCGAACATTGCAAGACTGTGAGCATGCAAATTTTGTTTCCTGGGAATCTTGGCAAGTTGGGCTTGTAGAAAAGTGTTAATAATTTCCACAACTGTTTCTCTGTATTGTTTCAATCTGGGATCTTTTGTTGAACATTCACCATTGATCTGTTGGATAATTAACTCAGAGTCTCCTATGATTGATACTCTAATTGCTCCTAACTTTTTGACATGTTTAAGCCCTAGCAAAAGAGCTTCATACTCTGCCATATTATTGGTGCATCTAAAGTTCAACCTATAAGCATGGCCTTCGGCGTGATCATTTTCAACATTATGTATCCAAATTACAGCTCCTACTCCTAACTTATTTACTGAACCATCAAATTCTAAATGCCAAAGAATTTCATGTTCATAATCTTCATCAACTGTTTTAACATGTTTCTTAACAGGAGCTAGTTTTTTAGTTTTTTCTGGTATTTCTTGATTGTCTGGTGTTTCTTTGTTTTCAGAAATTTCTTCGATTTGAACAGTAGATTTATTTGTAGTTTATGTTTCTGGTGCTTCTAGTTCAGTAGGAAGGTCCAATTTAGCATTATAAAGGATGAAAGAGTCCATATCAGAATGTACTAAATAGATAGGGAAGTTTTCAGGCTTCTCATGGCTACTGACTAAATACTTCATCAAGGTCTCTCTGTATAGTATTTTAGGTTGACCAAATACCGAAATAGTAGCATATGACATGTCTAATTGAATAGATCCTCCAAGTTTAGCACCCCAGGATCTAGACAACAACATACCATATTTGGGAGGAATATCGGCCACTACTATATCCATCAGAACAGATTTCGCAGGGTATTGCACCAAAGTAACACACAAATATTTAATCAAACCTAAACATCTTACCTGACTTGAATCAAAAGAAAAAATATCTTTATACGGTCTGGTAATGTCTAAATTTAATCTTTCCATCACAACTTTTGGCATTAAATTGTGGGATGCTCCAGAATCAAGCATGGCGTTATGGATTATTTTGTCATGAACATTCAAGCTCACATAAAATGGAGGAGTTCCTCCACTTTCTGGTTTGCCATTTACCTCAGGGCCAAAAAGGAGTTTGGGTTGATCATCAAGAACGTTTACTGAATCATCCATTCCAGTAATGTTGAGGGATCTGCTGATTTGGCTTCTATAGACATCATGTTTAGCCAATTCTGATAAGGGAACAACTATCTTTATTTTGCCTATTTCAGCCTCTAGATTGAAAGGTTTCTCTGTTTGAGCTCTAGTATTTTGAACAGTTGGATTTTCTCTATTTTTTGGATCTTCAGCGTTTTTCTCTTTTTCATGAGTGGGATTATGAGTTGAAGGTGTTTCTGAATTAACTTCTACTGGTTCTTCTACATTTCCTACAGGAGGAAAAGTATTAGAAAGTTGTTTATTATTTGGTTGGTTATCAGGCACATCTTCAATTATTGGATTTGCGGGGTTAAGACCTGTTCTAGACAGAATTTGTACAGGAGGAGTGTTAGTTTTACCTTTGATGTTTTGCTTTACAGCTTTCTGTTTGCTATTCTCTGGCACATCAATCCGTCTGCTTCTCAAATTGTATTGTTTATGAACTTCATAAATTGTTGTGTCATAGCCTTCTTTAAAATCAAAAGTTTCTCCTGAATGAGTTTGAAATGTTTCAAGAATGTGATTCTCTTGATCATCTTGAGATAGGAAAAATTCTGGTTCATTTTTGTTCTCAGTCACGTTATTTATTTCAACATCCTCAGTAGGTTCTTCAGAAGTTGAACCTTCAACAAAATTTTCTTGGAAAGGTGGCCTGATGTTTTGGTCAGGGACATTTTTCCCAATATTTTGGTTCTGATTTCTTCTAAAGTTTGGGTTTCTCACAACATTTTGATTATCACCAGAAGACTTTCTTTCGATTGTCTCCACTCTGTCTCCCAGTCTTTCCATACCTTTAATGATTGCATCCAGCTTTCTTTCAAAAGCTGAAGGTTCTTCATTCATAGGCATTCTTCTTTCGGCCCTAGCTCTAGCTCGTTTTTCTATGAGGTTTGCTTCCACACTAACCACTATGCTTTGCATCTCTTCTAGGGTTTGGGGGGCTCTTTCCCTAAGTGAATATGCTATTTCAGAGTCAAAACCATCAGGGAATTTAACCAGTACTGAATCCGGAGGGGGTCTAAGGTTTTGAGGAACAACGTTGTAGGCTTCGTTAAATCTGATGATATAATCTTGTACTGTTTCATTAGGTCCTCTTTTCAATTTTCCAAAGTCAGATAGGATCTGAAGAGGGTCTTTCTTCTTCTCCCATCTATTTAAAAATGACCTATACAGGGCTGGTAAGTCAGCAATATTGTTTGGAGCGAGAGCCCTAAACCATGTCCTGACTTCCCCAATAAGACTCTGGACAAAAATTCTCATTCGGACATCATCAACGTCAATTTCATAAAATTCAAAGTAATCAGTCATCCTTTTGGTATGTTGTTGAGCAGTATAAGTATCGGAACCATCAAAAGGGGTGATCTTACTCTGATAGTCTGGAGGCAAAGCAGCAGGGTTAGCTGGCAACTGTAACGGAGCATATCTATTGGCCATTGGAAGGTGTAATGGAATAACAGGTGATGATGGTCTGGAAGGAGTGGGTGGAGGAGTAGAAGGAGTGGCTTGGGTTTGGGAAGCTTGAGGAAAAGTAGCTGAACTTGGGGAAGCTTCAGTAATACAGAAATGTTTGAAGTTTCTTCAAAGGTCTGTTCAGATTGAATGGAATTTTGTAAATGTCTGTCAAGATGATATGAAACAAATCTCAATTGTAAATCTTCAAGAAATAATGGATCTGGAACTAGTCTGGATAATTCAGTTTCAGAAAAATTCACAAACAAAGATGTTTCAAGTCGCTCATCGAAAGGTATTTCATCAAAATATATAATCTTCACAGGACAGGATGCCGATCTAGAAAGAGGTCGAGAACTTCCAGAACTTTCTTGACTTCCTCTTTCTTGACTTCCTTGTCTTCTAAGAATCCTAGGAATCAGATTTGGATTATCAAATACCGGAGGTGGGTTCGGATCAGGATTTGACCTGGTATAACGAATCCTTTCTGAAGCCAGTTTTCCTAGTAATGTTTCTTTTTGGTTTTTTGTTTTAAATAAAATGAAAGTACAACTTCGACAAATTCTTTAAGAAATTTAAGATTTTTGATTAAAATTTTCTCAAATATTTATTGAACTAGAGAGTCTGATTGAATGTTTGAAATTAAAGTTTAGTTATTTAAGCTAAACCAGAGATAAACTGAAGCAGCATTTATTTACTATGCAATTGCAGAGCAAAAGCATTTCAAAGGCTACCTGGCTGATCTTCAAACTTTGTCTATAGCTTATAAGCAAACAATAGTAACAATAAAGATATTCAGGTCCCCAGTATGGTCGCCACTATGTTATCACTCAGATTTTCCTTGAAGTTGTGGAAAAGGAAAGTAAATCCGAGGTAACCACAAACCAACCTTCAGATACAGAATCTAGCCAATCTGTATCCAGAGAGGGCTCTCTCTTTAAAATTTAGCTTTTATTCTTTGAAAATATTAGGCTAGTTATAAGTCCAAGAGTTTGTTTGAATTTGAATGGTGGAATCCGCCAACTAAGGGCACGATTGAGTATTTCAGGCCATTGGGCTATGGAGTCGAAAGGATGGCTTTACTGGATTAATTTTTTACACCAAAGATGGCTTTGCAGGGCAAGATAGCCAAACAGAGAACAATTTTAGAAATTAAAGTGAATGGAATGGATTTTGAAGGGATGAAAGGCAATTAAGAATCTTTCAACATGTTCAAAGAAAGAAAATGAATGATTACAAATAAAGAGCAGTTAAGAATTCTTTACTATAGTAATCAAAATGTTTAAACCAGCGAAACAAGAGCAATTAAGAATTCGTTTCTTATAACCGGTTTAGAAGAAAACATTTAGAATAATCACAAGTGAAATCAGCGTACACTTAAGTAAGTTCTGATTTATTCTTTTATGTCAATTATTCAGAAATGGAACACAGTGATATTATAAACAGATATAAAACTTAAAACATAGGATAGAAAGACTTATTGAACTGTAGTCTAACACATGAATCCTGCAAAAAGTCTTGAGCTTCAAATTATCATCCAGCAAGCCACAAAGAAGTTTCTCCAAAACACTTTTATTCCAAAAAGTCAATGTTACAGCAAAGTAGAAGAATCCACCCTCACTAATTCGATTGAGGGTTTATTTATACAAAAGATTATTTAAAATATCTAATAACAAAAGAGATATAGTCTAGGGTGACTAATGAATAAGTTGTAACAAAAATAAAGACAAATGGTCTCGAAAATAGGATAAATCAACTGAGGTTTTGTGCTGTCTCCTCTTTTTTAGAATGTGCTGGAAGCAGTTCCTTTGTTTTAGCTCATTGTTATCTTCTTGAGTTATTCTTTTTTTACTGCCTTGCTTGTCTGATACTCTTTGTTTTTACTGATACACTTTCAACTGAACTGATACTCTTTGACCTTTATTCACCTATTTATCCTTTATCAATATATACCTCAGTAAAATAGGCAAAAATTTAACCCAAGGATAAATTTCATAAAAGCTCCAACATCTCATCCCACCATTGAACTTCTGGCACTCTGGTTCTTTGTAATTTCCTCAATGTTTCATCAGCTTCAGTGTATTTGAAAAAATTAGGCTGATATGGAAACAAATGTTTTATTTCATGTTCAATATAAAATAAACTCTCCAATTTTTCATAAACACTTTTCCCTGTTGGCAATGTTCCTTCTGCTGTACTGGTTGAAGAACTGGCTTGATCATCAACCTGTTTGTTTACTTTCTTAACAAAACTTTCCAAATCCATTAATCTATCTTCTTCAGTAACTGGACTGGGCAAACCTTTATTTAACATATCATCAAATCTTTCTCTGAAGGCAAAAAATTCTTGCTACATGTCTGAACACCTTCTTTCAAGATTTTGCATAAGAGTCCTTTTGGTAAAAACTCTTTTGATTTCCAAGATGGTTCCTGTTCTGTCATGAATTCCCAATTCTGCAAGTTGTTGCTTATTCTGAGTATTCAAAAAATTGATAAGCCTGTTGGCTTCTTCTGGCATATTTCCTAACTCTTCCCTTGCTTTCTCAATTTCTTCCAGATCCCATCTGACCAAATCCTGTTGTTCATATATTATTTGAATAGAAGACCAAACGTTCTTTATTGATTGAATAATGTTATACCAAATAATTTCTTTTAATTCACTTAAAGGTCTTTCCATTGTAAGATCCTTTTCCAATGCTTTAACTGATTTTTCTAGTTTTTTGATTTCTCTTGTCTTCTCAGCAATACTTATTTTTGATTGATCATATTTATTTTCTAGAGTAGAAAGCTAAATCTTTAAGCTTTGGAGTTCTGTCACTTGCAGTTTTAATTCATTCATTTCTTTGATTAATTCATCAGAACCCTTATCAGAAGTGTTCACCTGTGTTAGCTCTTCTTGTTGACCTGTGATTGATGTACCTGTTCCTGTGGCTGCCTGTGCTATAGTTGCTGGAATAATGGACTCTTTATCTTTTAATGCTTGCTCAAGTTCTTTTTCTGTTTCAGCAAGTCGTTCATTCATTTTTAAAATTAAGTCCATCACCTCTTCTTGTGAATTTTCCTTCATTACTACTTCAGTCTGAGGGTGCCTTGAAGCTGGTAGTTTCAATTGTTTCCTTAATGCAGCAATGTCATCATCTTTCTTTTTAATCAATGCTTCAATACCCTTGACATCCTTAGGATTATGACCCAAACTGATAATTATTTCCTCCAAAGATTTTATCCTATTATCCTTTGCTTGGGAAGAAGCTTTCTCAATCTGCAACTGTGTACTGGTGTTCTCCAAAGAATCTTGCAGTTTATGAGCTGCCATTGCTTTGTCAGTAAGAGTGGAATAGATCATTTCTCCAGTCTGCTTGTGTAATTCAATTTGATCTAATGGATGAATATCTTTTGCTAGGACCTCAAAATTGGTCCTAACGTAATCAGCTGCTGCCTGTGGCTTTGGCACTTTAGATTTGAAATGGCTCATTAACATTTTCCCTTGTTGAATGTCAAAAGCTGACATCAATCTCTCTTGATTTTGTGGAGCCATTTTAAGATACTGATTATACACCTGGACCCTTAGTGGATCATTCCTTGCTTTTATACTGATAAATGTCTTTTTTATGTCTCCTGTATCTTTCATTGGCTGTTTGAAAGAATATATTTCTGTACTCAACTGCCTATGTATTGTCTTTCCTTGAAGACCAGAGCATGTACCACTAACTAAACTTGTTTGTTGACTATCTTCTCTTTCTGGAATATCAATGATCTCTTCAAATGATTCAACTTCTGGAAGTGGATTCAGTTTCTGCCTTTTAACCTGAGGCTGTTTTGAAGATTCCTTGGGAGGAGTGGGACCTTCAGCCTCCCTTTTCTTGCCCTTTTCAATATTTAATGGACTTTGAAAGTTTGGCATTTCTCCTGGATTGGTTTGAGGAGAAACCTGTTCTTGTCCTTGAGCCTTAGATGTTTGAGGTTGTTCATTCATTTTGAATGTTTCAGTCACTTGTATTTCAGGCTCTTTCTCTTTTCCTTTGAATTCAACTGCAATTGATGGTATGTTTTCCTGTAATTCCTGTTGAAAATTTCCTGCTGAAGAAGGACCAATGTCTGGTACCTGCACTTGCCCAAAAAATTCTAGGTCAAGCATTTTTCCAAGATCTTTCATTACATTGTCCATATTGACTTCTTCACTATCCTGTTCAATTAATGTTCCCTCCACCCATTCATCTTTATTAGCATACTGTTCAATTTCTGGAATCCTATGATGGATGTAAGGTGCTGACTTATTTTTCATTCTTTTGTCGCAAATGAAGCTGAATGGGTCATAAGGGGCCCAGTAGAAACTCTTTTGCATTCTGAAACGGTCTTCTAGTATTCTTTCAGCTTCTTGTCCAGCATCCCTAGAATTGCATATAAATGGACCTAATTGACCTTTGATTCGGAGTTGGGCTTTCTTCTTTGCAGTACAAAAATGACTAATATCAGAGTTATTCATTTGCCTGAAGTACTCTAAAGAAAAAAGTCTCATAGGCACATACTTTGGCAATTTAAATGGACATAATTCACATCCATATATTCTGACTTCTGTATAGTTTTGGTACAAGTACCAATCACCAATTTTGTAGTGTTTTGAAAGTTGCAGAGTTTTCTTAATTTCATTGCTGAGTCTGGGAGGAGGAACTCCTGTCAACAAGGTAGTTGCAGGGTGTATAAACAGATCAATGAATTCATTATAGGAATAAGGAGAATCTCTGGAATTATGGATGATGGCTGACCAAAATATGACAGATCTGGGATTTCCTTGGACATTGAGCTTTTGAACATGGAAAGGAAAGTTTTCAGACTGGTAATATATCATGAGGTGATAGATGACAGAGGAATATTTGAAGACTTTCTAGTTTTCTAATCTCATGAACTGATCATGGATTTTGTCTGCTATATAAGATGCAAAGTCATATTTGACCGCAGGAGGCTGTCCAGGAGTGAAGATAGACAGTAATACTAGATTTAACTCATCAAAATACTCACTAGTATTAAAGCCCATGATAAAATAAGTCATACTTAGAATTATCTAGCCCATTTCAGTAAAAAAGGCATTACCATAGGGAGGTGGGCCCTTGGGCTGATGTTCAGGTAACATGAAAGTCTGACAGATGCGTTTTACTTCTTCAGGGGACAACTAAGTAGATTTTTCAAGCAATTCTCCCATGGACAAGGGAGTGAGGTTTTGACCTGGTTCAAAATGGAGCATATCATTGATTGACTGAGCAGTAATAGGGAAAAGGACATTCTGGTTTGGGGATAAAACTGCTCTCTGAATTGGATCATAATTAGCATGGAAATAATGGATAATTTCAGGGAAGATATGGACTGAGGGTAAAAGGTATCTCGGGAAATTAGATTCCCATAACCCAATGACGTCCAAGCCTTTCAAATAATCATCTCTACAGCGACAATGAATTCGAAGGGGGCTTTCACTAAAAACTGAGTCTTTGATCTGAAAATATTTATCCACTAATGGCAAATATTCCAATTCTCTATGAGGGGCATTCAATGGAGCAACATTTAAGGCTACAGGAACTTCCCTTCTTGGTTCTTGTGTATTCGAAGAAACGGAAATTCGGGGGTTTTTATGAAAATTGGAGGAGATTTACAAGTTTCGACGGGGGAAACGGGTACAATTGCAAGTTCAGGAATATTATTTACAGTTTTTAGGATCAGGGAATGAACTAGCAATCAATTTGAACTCTTTTTTAGTGGAAAAACAAGGAAAAATCAGTTTCTTTCAGAGTTCAGGGCGAAATGGAGTAAATACCTATTTTTAGAGGAAAAAATGTGATTAACAGGTACCAGTTGGCTGCAGATGGATGTTAGGAGACTGGACTGGAAGTAGCTTTCAGCGAAATTCAGTTGAACAGTAGTTGGACAGTTGATTTTGAATTTCTTCGCATAGAGGGCATAGTCGCTTTCAATATACAAAATGATAAAAAATGCGCGAATTTTTGTTTTATTTGTAAATTCAAAAGGAATTCTTTATTATTTTTGAGGATGATGTCATCGGGTACGATGGACATGTCACGGGGAATGGGCGGTAAGCGGTATATTCCGCACCGCTATTGGGAGCAAGCAGTTTTTTACAAATTGGCAGCGATTCCATTGAGCACACGACGCGTGGCCAGTGCACTGTTTGGAAACCGCTCCCATTTCGCGCGTTAAGTCTCAGATGGAGGATGGATAGCGGAATGCTTGTGAGTCGTAGATCTTCAGGCGGATGATCCAACGGTGATCCGGACGGGAAGCTGTTGTGGGAGTTAATGCGCGGTCCCGTTAACTTAATTAATCTTTTCGGGAGTATTTTCATTGGCGGAGGGTAGGTTATTAACTAATCCAGGTGATTAATTAATTCCATTGTTTTATGAAGGGTCGGGGTCAGAGATTTCGGGTTTTATTTGTTTTTTTCGTTTAAAACATAAAAATATATGTTTAAACCCTTTTTCTATGTATTTTTTATTATATAGAAATAAATCAATATGATTCATTTACTATAAGGGGCGGGGATAGTTATATGGATATGTTTTTAGCCAAAGGGATTTATAATGCGGGTTTTTATTTCCTCATGTAGGTTTAAATACTTTGGCTAAAACCTATAGTAAAAGGGTTTTTTTGGGTTATTTACATAAAAGAAGTTATATATATAGGAAAAGGTTATTTGTTATAAGGTTTTAATAAATAAAATCAAATGTTTATATGACAAGGGAACAAGGAAAACTCAAAATACTTTACACAACTAGGAAAGTGAAGATTTCTTAAGCAACTTGCATTATATCAACTTCAACACTTAGACTTAGAATAGCAAGTAATTTTGAGGGATTTTTATGAAATATAGCATGATTTTCCTAAGTAAAATGGAATTTTACTTAGGAAAAGATTAAAAGTGAATGAGTGTAATGATGAGTAACTTCAAGTACTTAGGACTTTTCAATTATTGGGCCGAGGGTCCGGTCCCTCCAAAAGTCAAGGAAATGCCTTGAGCCCCTTTAATCTTTGAATTCCTTAGCACTTGAGGGGAATTAGTAAATGTTAGGGAAAAAGTGAGATGGGAAGTTAATGATTTTGACTTTGCTTTCCTCTAAAATTCTGCCAATGTAGTGTTTTGCCTTTGCACTTAGTGATGAAAGTAAAAGATTAAGCGCATTTAGCACCATCATTCATCACATGAAACTTCGCAACACCATCTACCTACCCTATCTACTTTACACTACCATTTTCTCTTCTTTATTAGGGTGCATTTGGACTGGCAAACCCTTATCAATCTTCTTTTTCTTTTACATGGCAATCCTATCTAAGTCTACACTTATTGCATCCAAGGGCTCATATTAAACTGTTGAGCACCTTTTATTAACTCTACCTATCTACTTATCTGCCAAGATTAAACTGTTTGGTCAGATATTTATTCTCTATTCTACAACATGAAATTGAAAAATGAATGAGTCAAGTTTAAACAGTTTTACCCTTCATAAAATGTGGCAAAAGTTTGACAAACTGCACACAATTTTGTTTATTACAAAAAATGAAATAGTAGTGGCATTTGGACTTGCACACTTTCCTGGTCTATTTCTGTTTGGGGTTCAATTCTTTCACTTTTTTCGACCATTTTATTCTTTTTACCCTTTGATTTTTATTTTAGGGTATACCCTCTTTAAATTTTTTAAATTTTTTGATTTTTTAAGAATATGGAACACCTTTGCACAAGAAAAAGGTTTGAACATATTGCATAGTTCAATAAAATAATCATGAAAAATGACACCTATTGGTATAGGAGTCTAACAATACACATGATATAACCTATAGAAAACATGTCATTGGGTTATTCTATGATGATCATGTCCTACAGATCATGGATGACATACTTTGGGCCAGCTGGATTTTCGTTGATGGAGGAGAGATCCTTGGAGGATTGCTCTTCATTTTGCCACTTGGAGGCAATACATTTTCAGCCCTTGATCAGAACAAAATCCACACTAATCATAAGTGGAGGAGAATACAACATGGGGTGAGCTATGGAGCTTGCCATATTCAAATTTTCAGCCCACCTTCTTTTCTAGAGCTCAAGGTGGAGAGAGTTTTCTATGAGTTGCTATGTTTGGAAGCAGCTTATGTTGTATGGATGAATTCTTAGGGATGGGAGATTCATATGGGGATGATGAGTCCCACTTTATATCAGATCTCATGCCTCAAGGAGGCTCTTAGATAGCCCATTGTTTCCTTCATGGATATTTGCTTCTACATGACAACTATTTGGGGATGTTCACCAAAGGCTAGATTGCATATGTTGGAGGGACAACCTAAACACTTGATTGATGATATGGCATCCTTTTATTGGAGGATTTTATCATGCATGGATGCTAAAGGGAAATTAAGGGGAAAATAAATTAGTCCTTCCTTGTACTTGCTTGAGGACAAGCAATCTTTGAGAGGGGAGGACTGTAATGTTCCCAATTTTTATGAAACATTAATTTTTGCTATTTTCATATAGAAGATAAATAAAATGAGTAGGAGACCCATTCCTTTGATGAATAGGTAATAAAAATCCTCTTGGTATGAAGGAGGATCACTTTTGTAGCTTTATTTCACACCTCCATGTCTGAAAGGGGGCTTATGCAAGAAGGCTAGGCCAGGTTTGACCAAGTCAAACTGCGTTGTTGCATGAGGTGGAGAGCGCATTGTGGGCCAGCGCAGTGGGATAAGGAGGGAAAATTTTAGAGGAAGGAAAACCTAATGAGTGGGGTCCATTGAGAGAGGTCTCGTATTGCTTAAAAGGAGGGTAAGGTTGCCATTGCAAATTATGTTGAGTATTATTCATCTCATTGTCTATTCAGACAAGAGAGCATTCTTTGTTGTTCAGCAAGAATTGCCAGAGGAATTCCTGTTTAGGATTCCTTCCCCTTCTTGAGAGGCCTCTTGAATGTTGTTCTTCATTCTTCACATTTTATGGCTCAAGGACAAAGCTACTATCTCCAGTGACAACGTTATTCTTGTTCAAGAGTGTTGCTGCATTGAAGAGAGTTGCAGTGGAGAACATCTACACCACCTCCGGAGTTGGTTTTCAGAGGAAGGGAGTCCCTATCCATTTGAGGATTTAGTGAGGGATATTTTAGAGCATTATTGAAGACTTTGGCACTACGGCCATCTCATTCCTTGCCCCCATAGCTCAGTTCACCCAGTGACTGCGTTATTTTCTTGAGAGCATTTGTAGTGGGGCTCTTGCAGATTGTTGGAGGGAGAGATATTTGATGAAGGGATTAGAATTTCATTCAAAATATCCATTGGAGGAGGTATATTCAGATTTGGCATCATTTACATCCATCCCCATCCAATTCCATTTCTGAGTTGCAGCTGCTACCCAGCAACTCCAACATTTTGCAGATTTTGGGTTCTATGATCAATCCTTCCAAGATTGATAGGGGGTAGCCTTTGGGAGTTGATGTATTAACTCCTAATGTTATTTTGTACCATATCATTATATATCTATGAATTTGGCATTTGCAGCATGCATTTTCTCTTTAAAAACTGTGTTGTCATAGCTAGGGTTTATATGTGCAACAGAGTTTCTTTCATGATTTATACACTCTTCTCTTGATGATTGGCATTGTACATCTTGAGTATCATTTCCCTCAAAATTTTGTATACATATGTTGCTGCTATTATTATAATGAGATAGCTATGGGTTCCTCTCACATTTTATGAGTATGTGTCACTACTATTTGTCAATTGGTGTATTTGCTTATTGTTGTAGCTCTATCTTGAGGCTTTCTCAATAGAGTAGCTTGTTCCTAATAGGAAATATCACATAGCTATAGACAGAGTATGTGAAGGGCCAAGTAGCCTCTGGATCTCACCCTCTCTTTAGAGGTGACATATTTGGAAAATTCCCCCACAGTCTATCTTTGGAATAGACTTGTGATATTTCTGAAGAAGGAATACTACAAATTTCCATCTATGTAAAATGGGGAGAGTGTTGGATAGAGTGTTGTCGTTGATTTCCATTGACAATTGGTGTTGAAAATATGAATTGGAGATTATTATATAGTCATTGATGCCAAGGAAAATATGAAGTTGGTATGTATAGTATTTTGTTGAGAACCATCACAGTAGCAAGATAAGTGATGATTCCTTAAAATATTTATGACTATGTCGAGTGGATGTATGGCTTAGAGGCTTGTTTGTTGCATACATTTATGCACAAAATTTAAATTCAGGTTCCCTTGCAAATTTCATAGATGGATAGCTCTTGAAAATACCTTTCCAATGATACATAATCATTAGTAAATCTCCCAACGGTTAAAAGGATGAAGTGTTTTGAAGTAAGGTGGTCTACCTTGGATGAATAATTTAGGATGTATGAAAATGAACTATGCACTCGACTGAAGAAGTGTAGAGTTCAGTCCTAAGGTTGTGTAATGGAAATGGTATCAAATTAAAGAATTTTTCTGAATGTCTGAGTTTGAAAAGTCTATGAAAGAATAAATCTAACTATAAAAATACAGTCGATGCCTACACAAGTCTAACGTCAGTTCCTAAAATAAAGTTGGTTCTTATTAGTCTGAGGTGGTTGGTGTAAAATACCCCCGTCTAAACCTAGCCCCAAGAAAAATTAGAAGGAGTTATTTACTCAACTTACCTAACCTCTAGTGTCTTATTATGGAAATGAGGTCTAAAATTTTCAATCTCTTATGAGTTATTCAAAACGTAAAATAGATAGCATTGTTGTGTTCATCTCATCGAGACTTTTCCGATGATATAATACTTATCCAAATATGAATCCTGTATTGAGAGACATGGTCGATGAAATTCTTCGCCAATCAGTTAGTGCCATGTTATATAACCTACCACGCGGCACCTGCGTGGTCCCCACAAGGTTTTCCAAACCATGTATCATATCACCGCTCATGTGGAAATTTTTCCCCCCACTGTCGAATCATTCTTGAATCTCTATTACTTACAAGACCCAAAGCATATATTGTTTCATTACAATGTCGCAACATCCATTACATAGGAAATAAGTCTGTAATGCCATGTCACCCCAAGGATAAAATCCCAGGAATTATTCTTACATTACCCCATCAAATATTCTAGGGTAAAAATTTCAAGAATACATGGATGTTGGTGGAACCCACTTCCAACATGTCCCAATATATTCACTCGATACCAACCTTCTGCATCACCCCAATCATTCCCATTGTGACGCAATTCACATTGTTGGGATGAACTAGCCCCTTTCAATTTATTCGATGAAATGATCAACTTATGAATATTCCCTGCACCAATATGACACACCCACTGGCCCACCTTACCATTTCCTCCTAGAGATTAAATCCTGAGAGTTCTCCATAGTGCCTCCACTCGAAGCCTCCTAGGAAAACGTTTTGGGACACAGTGACGGTGAAAAAGCTAAAAACAGCTCAAAAATCCATATTTCTCCAACCTTCATGCTTGGCCATAGTTCCTGAATGCATTTTCTAACAAACTCGAGCCTCCTGGCCCCTTCAATCCCTAATATTCCAGCCTAGTGACAAATTATTACATGAATTATTGGGTTTTCCTCGCCCTCAAATCTCAGTCACGGTGTCCATGCACATGGACTAGGTCCAAGTCATTAATGCCTTGAACTCAACCCTGCACATTTCCATAATAATTTATGTATAAGATTACAGAGCTCTCAAGCCTATCTCTCTCAAGTTTTGAATACTTGCATATGTTTGGCATTAATGACATTCTTCTTGAGCTTATCAGGGCTTCAACCCAACTAGTGAATATATAGTTATTTACACACACACACGTGTGTGTGTGTGTGTGTATATATATATATATATATATATAGATAGAAGTTGTGATACCTCTCATAATTTTTTCATAGGGCTCATCCCAAGCCATTCAATGCATATATTTATATAAATTATTTACATAAGTTATGATGTCGTTTGTTGGGCCAAAATCAAGGTATGATTTCACCCTATAATTACTTTGAATTATTGCACAATCTTACGAATCGTTCCTCATTTTGACAATAAAGAGAGAAAAGAATTATGAAAGTTAAAGAAATTGAAATAATGACAAAAATGAACGTTTCTATAACATAATTGACTTATTGTATCTCCGTATGCAGGAAGGCAAAGCAGTTGAACCAACGACAGATCGAGGACACCCGACAGACACAAATGTGTGAACCAGAAGAAGGCAAAGAGATAGGTTCGAGCTTGAAGACTCAAATGATAGCCACGCACAGTGACTGTCATTTGGAGAACACTATCTCGTTACATAGAAATTCCCTTAAAAATGGCCAAGGACGAGCTAGAGAAATATATAGGAATTTTCCCTCTGTAATCAGTGCATTAAGACAGAGCTGTCATATTGTATTCCTGTATTATATTTTGAGTGTAATGTTTTGAACAATCATATTTTGAGGTTTTCATCGCGTTAAAGCTTCTAGTGGTCTGGGCCCAACCCTTGGGAGTTTCTTCGCCAATTCTGTGTTGTGTGTTAGTTACATAATCCATGTCCAGTTATCTGATGCGATTGTAACATACTTTTCTACTCAATAAATTTAGAGTTTGTCTTTCTCCAGAATAGTTTAGCATTTGTACTTCTTGATTCAGAATAAGCACATTTCACATTTTTTGGTTTATAGTAATACTTCATCACTAGTAGATGTTTTTGGTCTTTTCCAATGCCTTTGCAATCGATTCACAAAGCATAAGATAGTTATTGCTCAATGTTACTTACCCTTGAGGATTACATTGTTATTTCAGCACAGTAAAGCGTCCAATTATTGATTAATGTCAATGAGTTAGTTTACAAAGAGAATTCCATTGCAAAATTATATAAGTGAGTGTTGTATGCTTAAATTATATTACTTCAATTAGATTTCTTTAGTTAGATTGTTGTTTGATTCAATTAGATTGCTTCATTTAGACTGTTTTTCAATTCAATTAGATTGCTTCATTCATACTACTGTTCAATTCATTTTGATTGATGTTCAATTCATTTGTATTGCAGTTCAATTCCTTAAGCTTGATGTTCAAACTTTCATCCTGCTGTTCAGTCATAGGCTTGGAAGAATAAGTAGCCATAACCTACCAAACCATTCCTAAAAAAGTTGATTGAATTCAGAGGGTTAGATAATCCTTTCTCATAAGAAACATAGAATATCTATCCATAAATATCACTTGTATATATTGTGCTGACACTCTTGAAATAAGAAGAATTACCTTGGAATGATAATTAAATGAGAAGCACTAAGGTTGCCTATAATAAGCCACCTCTATGACACTAACATTTTTGGCGCCGTTCCTGAGGAGAGTGTTAAGAGTGATATCCTTTATTCACCTTTTCCCATTACTATGAAGAA